>JAQMYF010000008.1:670859-683906 GCA_030014195.1 Neosilurus mollespiculum
GTCACTGCTTAGGCTGCTGCCCCCGCGACCCGACCCCGGAACAAGCGGAAGAAGATGAATGAATGAATGAATGAATTTTTTCCCTACATTTTACTACTTTTCCAAGTTCATTCAAAGGCTGTGATTCCTGCTTAAGACACTTGAACCACGATGGTATCTGATGAAGCAATCTGACTCCTTGGATAAACAAAGGAAAAGGTTTTACTTTATGCATCTCACAAACATTCTGCTTTGGCATCCATGCATTCTGCATCTGCAAGCATTTGGAACGTCTAGCATTTGAGGCAAATGGATTTTACCATATTTTCTTATGCTTTCATCTGGGTGGGGCTTTCTTTTGTTGACTTCTGAAGAGAATTCCCCTTCAGTGCGGTCAGTGTCATCTTGTTGTTTTACCTGTGCTTGAGATATCAGTTCCTTAGCCAAGTGTAATTTGAATTCAAGATATTGGGAGAATCTCTTTGCAGATCATTCCAGCGTTGGAGATCCTGGGCCTCAGCCCATTCCTTTGTCGCTGGATCTCCTACTTCCTGACAGACAGACCACAGTCGCTATGGTTGAGCAATCCATGTCTCACCCAAACTTACCCTCAGCACTGGAGCCCCCCAGGGCTTTAAATTGCCCTCAAGGATGTTAAAGACTTTCTATACCTGCACCATTGAGAGCATCCTGACGGGAAGTATCACTGCCTGGTTTAGGAACAGCACCAAACAGGACAGGCAAGCTCTCCAGTGGGTGGTTCGATCAGCAGAGTGTACCATCTGTATCGAGCTTCCTGACCTGGACACTATATACAGCAAGCGGCGCAGGACTAAGGCTAGGAAGATAGTGAAGGACCTCAGCCATACCAATGGACTCTTCTCTCTGTTGCAGTCAGGGAAACATTTCCGTTCCTTTAAAGCAACCACTGAGTGAATGAGGAGGAGCTTCTTCCCACAGGCCATTCGGGCCCTCAACCAAAACACCTAGTACCCAGACTTTGTAGACCTACCCTACACATGAACATTACATTCTACCTCAGCTGATGGTTGCACACACAACTTGCACTGCCTGTACATCCTGCACTACTTTGCACACACAACAACCACACTCACTGGACATCTTTGTGTGCATACTGCACCAACACTTTACACATTATTTATCGTCACTACATTTTTATTTTATATTTTTATATTTATATTCGACTCTAAACTATTGGTGTCCTTCATATAGTTATTGATATTGATTTTTTTTTCTCTTCTTGATATAGTTTTTTATTTAAATTTTTCAAATTTAGGACACTCGTAACAAGCATTTCACTACATATTGTTTTGCGTATGATTTTGTATGTGACAAATAAATTTGAAATTTGAAAAGATAGAAATTCAAAAGATACATTGTGTCGTAGTTTAACCAAAGTGAGAAACAACTGTTCCCGGAGGGGCAAGCTGTCTTTTGGTATTCCCTTACCACCAAGATATGAACTGACAAAAGTCATTATCTGTAGAAACATTGCCCATTTTAAACCTGTCATCAATTTACAGTTCTCATCATTCCCTTCAACTGCTGTTGGTTATGATCCCGCATGTCTCACCACTAGGGGAGCTAATGTGTGTTTTTGTTTTCCTGTTTTGTCTATGTGCTTCTTCAAGCTACAGGTGTGGCCTTGCCTCCTCCCCCGCATCCAATTATCTCCACACTCATGTTGCTCATCAAGACTCCTATTTATACTCCAGCAAAAAAAAAAAAAAAAACTCTCTCCAGCGTGGGTTCATTGACTTTGTTGCTGCCTGTTATTCAGTCTACACCAGCTCTGGATTCTCTGGTTACTTGTCCTCCTGCCTACTCTGCACCAGCAAGTACCCAGCCTACCAGTAGTATTGAACCTCCTTCTGTTTTTTCATATTTTTGTTTGCCTTGGAACCTATTATTATTAAAGACCTTGTTTTTTTATTTTTTTTCACCCCCACTCTGCCTCTGTCCTGCATTTAGGTCCTACTCCGCTTGTCCACTCGTGACAATGTTTTAGCTTGCATAAACTTCTCCTTTGCTGCTAATTCATCACAGGCTTCATTTCTCTCTCTCTCTCTCTCTCTCTCTCTCTCTCTCTCTCTCTCTCTCTCTCTCTGCAAATGTTGATCTCCAAACATAACTGTTCAGGTACAGAAAATGGTTTTTGCAAAGGGCTGAAAAGAGAACTTGAAGTCTGTGTTTGAGAACATCCTTCAGAAATTCTTGAGCTCTCTTGTGAATCAACATGTGACAAATTGTCCTCATTTTCAATTGATTCTAATGGAAGAGAACCTGAATTTTCCTTGTGGCAGGGCCTCCTATTTATTTATTTATTTATTTATTTTTTTCAAAATCTTCATTCTGGTAAAATTTTACTTGTTTACAGGTGTCTCGTCTCGTCCCAATGGTGGCTGAAATGAAAAGTGGTTGCCAATATTTGAAACAAAAGAATGGATAACAGGATTCTCAAAGTAAATATTGAAGAAAAATCTAAATTTATTATATCTAATAAGGAACTGCAGCATTGTGAAATATACAATTTACACAAAAATCAATTTACCTTTTTTCTTCACTCATTTATTCTCTCTGTTGAATCTACTCATATTAGAATCTGATTTGGCCAAATTGATGCTGGAATTGGAAGCAGTTGGACATATTGAAGGCACATAATCTGGATGTGTTTCATCATTAGACTTCTCACTTTTAAATGTACAAATGTAAAATGCTATCATATGCAAAATATGTACTGGAAATAAGAAAAGCCTAAGTGATTTTGAACTAGTTTACTCTTCTAAACTAATCTAGTAGAAGGGTCTCCAAGTCCACAAAGCACATGTGGACAAGTTTGGCAAACTCCCATGCCCCCTCCAGGATCCTGCAACAATGACCACACCGACTTGCCACCTCTCCCCATGAGCAACTCCAAAATGAAATAAGATCCAGTCTCTTTCAAGATGGGTGGTTCCAGAGCCCAAGCTATGTGTTGAAGTAAGCCCAACTATGTCTATTCGGTATCTCTCAACCTCATGCACCAGCTCAGGCTCCTTCCCCTCCAGAGAGGTGACATTCCATGTCTCAAATGCCAGAGTCAGTAGCCCAGCACGGGTCCTACAGAACCCATTCTTTCGGCTGCCACCCAGCTCACACTGCACCCGACCCCTATCGCCCCTCCAACAGGTGGTGGGTCCATGGTTGGGTGGAGCCATGTCTCATTTTCGGGCAGGGTCCAGGCTCCATGGGCAGAAACCCAACCACCAGGTGCTCACCTTTGAGCCACTCTTCCAGGCCTAGCCTTTTCTTAGTGTTTTTTTTTTTAATAAAAAAAGTGTATTCTGTTTTATTAAGATAGCACATTTTATTAAAATAGTGCATCTTATTTTTAAAAAAGTGTATTTTAAATAATTAAAGTATTTTGTTTTAATTGTTTTATTTTATTTAAAAATTGTATTTTTGTTTTTTTAGTTTATTTCATTTTATTTAAAGTGTTTTTTTATTTTATTACAAAAGTGTACTTTGTTTTATTTTATTTTATGGCTTGAAACAAGTAACAGTTTGGAGGGGAAGAAAGAGAAGTTACCATCACTGACATTCATTCCCATTTTGACGTTTGTATATGGGCATGAAAACTATTACCACAGGGTTCTATGTAAACAGGGATGGACAGACAGACGGATGCATATCCCTTATCTATGGGGCTCCACTCGCACAGCGCTTGGGGGCACCGCTATAAACCTAGTTTGCTTTATCTACTGTTTGTTTGTACTTCACTTACTGGGGTCAGTCAACCACTTTCATGACCACACATTTGCCTATTAGTATGGTTGCAGGGAGGCTGTGTGTGTGTGTGTGTGTGTGTGTGTGTGTGTGTGTGTGTGTGTGTGTGTGTGTGTATGTATAAAAATGTGTGTGATCCGCTCCAGCATAATAGGGATTAACTAGGAAATTTGACATACTGATATATTTGAAAAAAATAAATAAATAATATGCTTCAAAACAAGGAATAATACATGATTATAGCATGATAATTAACTGTTACATCACTTTGTATGTGGCTAATCAGGAAATGCTACTTTTAAGAAAATCGCAGTTACAGAACCAGTTTCTGAATAGCAACCATAAATTAAATTAATCTGGCTCTCGACCAATCAGCACAATCTTCCTAGTGTCTTCCTAGCAACAGATGAGTTCTATTTACATTGAGTCATGTCTGTTTTGAGACTTCTCATTGGTTTACCTTTATATTATTTGGGGATTCCATAAGTAGGTAGAGTATTCTGGTACTGAATATGGATAATAAGGAAATACCTCAAGCAATAACAAAGCAGATTGAAATTCGGCAAAAAAAGTAGATATTTCCATTGTTTTAGAATGGATTGAACCCATTCTGCATTTTTGGCGATATCACACACACACACAAAAGAAAATAAAAAAAAAAAATTGGAGAGAGAGAGAGTTTTAAAAAATATTGACAAGGTTACAAATAATAATTTTTACTTGAAATAATACTTGTGTCCTTCAGTTTGTCAAGGTAAAGAAATTTCACCTCATTGTTCCTGATGCACCTCACACAATTTAGACTGGCTTGATGGCCACTTCTTCCATTTCATACAGTCAAGCTGTTTCCACAAGCAAGTCAGTAGGGGTGAGATCCGGTGCCTGTGCTGTCCACTCCATTATTAACAGAATATCAGCTGACTGAACCTTCTCTAATTAGTTATTGCATAAATAGCAGTGTTTGAGTGATTGTACTGTTGTGTGAGGAAAGTGGCTTACAAAATTTTGTAACCCAAACTCAACATTCCTCAGTTCAGTGTCTGTGTTCTGTTTTTCAACGTAATCTTTTCTTTTACTGACCAGTGTCAGATTTGCAACTCCAGGAGTTGCCTCTTCACTTCTGATTCTGGTGTTTTGGTGTTTGGCAGATACTATTTATTGAAGCTGCCACTTGAGGACCTGTCAGGTGAGTGTTTCTCAAACTAGAGACTCTGATGTACATATCCTCCTGCACAGTTGTGTGGCGGGGCCTCAGACTTCTCTTTCTATCCTGCTTATAGCCAGTTTGTGTTGTTCTGTGAAGGGAGTAACACACTGTTGAATGAGATCTTTAGTTTCGTGACAATTCTTTTGCATGGAATAGCCTTCATTTCTCAGAACAATTTTAGAAGCAAGTTATTTTTCCTGGCCATTTTGAAACTATAATTAAACCCAAAAATATGGATTTTTGAGATACTTCTTTTATCAGAACAGCAATTTTCAGCTCACCTGACTTAATTGCAAAAGAGTTTTATAATTATTAATTATGTTTTTAAGATCACAAACGTGGATTGGCTAACAAAATGTGCTGTTGGTACACAAGTATTATAACTGGTGAATGGGCCTCTGTACACCTATGTCCATATTCTATTAAAATTCCAGCTGTTTCCTCCAATAACACCCATTTACTATGTTATTTTTTATTTTATTTTTTTTATTGGCAATAATGGTCATTTCATTAATTTGACTAGAAATATCTATTTACCCTAATATAATATTTTATTTTGCTGTTGTTTGGGGAAAAGTACTGCCATGCATTTTCTTCCTGTATTCCTCCTCCTCCTCACGTACTTAGCTACAACGAGCATACAGTGACATTACAGTCCTGGCTGCTGCCTCCTTCTTTCTCTCTCTCTCACACTCACACACACACACACACACACACACACACACACACTCACACAGAGACGCACATGATAAAAATATACTATTATGATTTTTTTTTTCTTTTTTAAGTGGCTTTGTCACCCATGCAAGATGCTGCCCTTGATCTGCCCAAATTTACTATATCTAAATCTGCCCCCAGGCTGCACTATGTGCTGAGATCTTTAGCAGCTTCTAGAGACGGGGGCAGCTGTAGCCTAATGGTTAGAAAAGCGGCTTTTGTTTCAATGCCCGAACCAGCCGGAAAAATGTGTGGCGGTGGGGGGGTGAGCTCCACCTTCATGGCTGAAGTGCACTTGAACAAGGCATCTATCCCCCAACTCTCCAGGCACCTCACTGTATGTGGCACTGTTCAGAGAGTGTGTGTGTGTGTGTGTGTGTGTGTGTGTGTGTGCTCACTTTGTATGTGTTAAATGCAGAACGCGGGATTAATACAGTATAGCAAAAGCAAAAAGAAGCATTCAGTGTTTTCTTGAGGAGAAAAGGCATGCAGAAAATTTTCTAGGGGATAAAGAGCTTACAAAGTCTCAGAAAAAAAAAAAAAAAACGTACTGCTCATTGGAAAACTCAAGTGTGTTCAGCCATGCTTAAGAGTTTGTCTTTAATAGAAAGTTTCATTTCAAATCAAAATTATATAAAAGAAAAACACGTTCTCTGACAGTCTCCATTAGCCACAACAGCACCTGCTGAGATAGCCCAGCATGAGGCAGACTACAGAGCTTATCATGAGCACCACACAGGGGCTTTACAGTTAATTTGGAAACAGTTGATAATATTGAATATCCCTGTAGACTGCTAAATGTTTCATTGACTTTGCATTCTTCCCTATCCCTCCCATCTCCTTATAATTAGGATTGCACTAGCATTGGAGAAAAAAAAAAAAGGAAATGATTTGAAAATATTGGCTCTGCACTGGACTGTTTAGGGTTTAGCTGTTTATACCTCGCCACACATTGACGATTTAGCCAGTGTATATGAGAAATTTGGCAAATACATATGCATAAATAATGGGTAAGTTTTGTTACCCATTAACAGCACACTGGTATAAGTCATAGTACGGCGAGGTCAGCGAAAGTTTTTGTGCATGCACACAATTTTTGATGAATGCTAGTCAAAGTCCAAAGTCTAGCTCATACGTTCTGCTTACGCTGGCCAGAAGTTGTAGGTAAGTTGCCATAAGTTGTTGGTCAGTTATGCAATCATTCATACATTATTTTTAAGTTACTCATAAGTTGAATATAATGTCTAGCATAACTTATGCCAACAAACACCTAGCATGTTGGCAGCATTTGCAACTTACAACCAACGATAGTCTAACTTATGCAGTAGTGTATCACTCATGATCAATAATGTGACCTAGCCTATAAAAGGCTGCCGCTCGCTGATTCAAATCAGATCCGCACTAGACATTGCAATATCAACATCACAGTCATGCCGAAGAAATCAATGAGGTCATGGTGATGTTGGAGGGCAGCTAGTTGGTATTCTTATTTCAGCCTTGCCAGATCCTCCATCTCTCATATGACAGGGACATCTGCTCCCCATGGAGTCTTGAGGAGTACTGATTGGTTCCTCGTTTGAACCCCAATTTATATACCAATCCCCCTAAATGCTGCCAATATCCCCATAATACGATAGCTGTGTTTTTTTTATGGACATTAGGACTATGATTTTTGACTTGTATGACATGCATTTTGTGGGACTATATAAGCGTGAGCATTGGTTAGGTAGTCATTTAGATAAGGCGAATGGGAAAAGTGTGTTGTATTTGTGATCACATATTTTTTAATCGATTTATTTTGGCCCATCTAAAAAGAAGGAGAAAGTTCAGCTTAAATTTATTTTGTCTAACAAAACACAATAAATGTATATTATGCTATAATTATGGTAAATATGCCACAATTTTAGTTTATTTGTAAGTTTGTATGTTATGCTATCTCTATATCTAGCCATAAACTGTAAAATGTGTTAAAAATACATTAAAAAGTACTAACCATTAACTTCATTAGCAAATTGAAAAGCTTCCGAAAGATTTAAATTTTTTTTACCGCATTGCATCCTCTCAACTCTTCTAGTTAGGTCACAATTAATATATTTCTTTAATAGGAAAAAACAAACACAATTTGGTGTACCAGTTTAAATAATTTTTAGGTTTTATGAAACAAACACAAGAACAAAATTAAACATGCACTGTCAGCAAACACAGACATACCTATTTAGATTATTTTAAAATGGGGGACCGGAGGGTATGTTTCAACTATCGTGAAATTATACTCAGCCTACCTGGGAAAGTCTATTCAGGAGTATTGGAGAGAAGGATCCAACTGTGGCGCTTGGGCTATCTTGGGGGGTAAGCTTCAGGAGTATGGTGTGTTGGACTTGTTACTATGGCCCATTCGGTCTCTGTATCACCATTGCCAGAGCTTGGCCCACATTTGTAACAACAGGTCGAATTAATTTCCACTGAGGGTTAGACTGAGCCAAGGCTGTCCTAAGTCACCGGTTCTGTTCATAATTTTAATGATAAAATTTCTAGGTGCAGCGAAGGCGTTGAGGGGTTCTGGTTGGGTGGCCATAGGATCTTTTTCTCTGCCTTTTGCGGGTAATTTTGTACCTTTGGCTTCGTTAAACCAGGAACTCCAGCTCTCATTTTAGAGATTTGCAGGTGAGTGTGAAGTGGCTGAGATGAAAATCAGCACATCCGAGGCCATTGTTCTCAGCCAGGAATGAAGTCCTGCCCCTAGTGGTGGAGTACAAGTATCTCGGGGTCTTGTTCATGAGTGAGGGAAGAATGGAATGAGAGATCGACAGGCAGATTGGTGCAGCCTCTTCTGTAAAGCAAAGCTTGTACCTGTCTGTCGTGGTGAAGAGGGAGCTGAGCCAAAAGGCAAAGCTCTCAATTTACCAGTTGATCTACATTCCTACCCTCACCTATAGTTATGAGCTTTGGGTAGTGACTGAAAGAACAAGAACATGGATAAAATCAGCTTCCTTCACCATATCTCTGAGGCTCTCCCTCAGAGATAAGGTGAGAAACTCTGCCATCTGGGAGAAGCTTGGAGTAGAACTGCTGCTTCTCTGTGTTGAGAGGAGCCAGTGGAGGTGGCTCAAGCATCTGATTAGAATGCCTCCCTGGTGTGGTGTTTCAGGCATGTCCAACCAGGAAGAGACCCAGGGAGGAACAATGTCTCTCAGCTGGTGTGGGAACCCCTCAGCATCTGGAAGAGCTGGAGGAAGTGGCTGGGGAGAGGAACATCAGGACCTCACTTCTTAGGCTGCTGCCCCCATGACCCGGCCCCAGATTAAGTGGAAGATGATGATGATGATGATGATGACAACTTGTCCACTGGAAATAGTTACCAGGGATTATAGCAAATATTGCACAAGAGGATTTAGTTAACGCACTTTCAACCAAAGTCACTCTTTACATTAGTGGGAATTGTATGATTTTCAATGTTTAAATAGAAAAATTGCACAAAGAGAAGTGATTTTAATTGTGCGTAGAATGAGCAGAAGAATATCATTGGTTTATAACAAAATATACATTGATTCCTAAACTCGGCGTCCCCCTGGAAGAGCTGGAGGAAATGCTTTGGGAGAGGGATATCTGGATCTCACTGCTAAGGCTGCTGCCCCCACAACCCGACCCTGAACCAAGAGGAAAAAGATGATGATTCAATTCAATTCAGTTTTATTTGTATAGCGCTTTTTACAATTGACATTGTCACAAAGCAGCTTTACATAGTTAAATCAAATTAGGGAGGAATCTAAAAATCTTTCTACAACCCCTACACATCCCTAATGAGCAAGCCCCCGGCGACAGTTGCAAGGAAAAACTCCCTCAGTTGATGATGATTATGATGATGATTCCGAAATATCTGATGTGTTTTATCTTCCTTAATCAGTATATTTTGGGTGAGTACAAAGGTTTTTTTTTTTCTGTTTTACATCTTAAAGATACCGCTGACTGGCAGGTGCCATCTTATACTGAGTTTCCCAAAACATTTTAAATGGGGAAACGACAAACACAAGTTCTGTGCTGATCAGGGGCGGTGTTTTAACTAGTGGAACCAAACATAGCACGAAGATTGCAAGGTGCAAAGGACTCCATCCAGCATTTCAGTTCTACCACAACCACTATTATGGTGGCCATGAGAGTCTCCCACACCACCCTGACGAACATGAGGCATGATGATGATCCTGAAACCTTGAAGTGTGGGTGATATAGCGATGGCCAGAAATGAACAGTGTGGTTTGTCTCCTTCCATGCTTGATGAATTTGACCTAGTTTAAGGCCATGCAGCTCCCCTTCACCACCCGGAGGCAATGGGTTGGCTGCTCAACAGGAGTGACTGCTGCTGGCAGTGATGTGCAGCATTGGTGGTACTGGAGAAGTTTTGCACTAGACAAAGGGATGCATGCCATGCCCTGTCACATGCTTTCATAAAGTCCACAAAAGCATTATAGAGGTCTTGTTGATGTTGAAGGGCTCATACAATATTTTTAAATTGAAGATCTGCTAAGTTGTGCTGCACCATGATTTGAAGCCTGCCTGCTCCTCATCTCTGCCTGTGGCTTCAGTCTGTTCAGTAATATCTTCAGCATGATTTTACTTGGATGGATTATGAGGTTGATGGTATGATAGTTCTGGCATTGCAGTAGATTGCCTTTCTTTGGGTGGGTGATGATAAGTGATTGGGTCCAAGGTGTGGGCCATTGCCCTCTCGGCAAGAACTTGTTATGGATTGTTAGTAAAATGCCAATCATGGCTTCACCTCCTACTTGGACTAGCTCTGTTGGAATGTTGTCTTCTTCTGTCGATTTTTCTTTCTTTATTGAATTTACTGCGGCCTCTACTTCTTCCGTAAGATTTGGTAGTTGTAAGTGTAAAGAAGTGTTAAGACTCAAAACTTGCCCATCTTAATAGCTTCATTTTACTGACCAGTCTCAGATATGGCTCTTTGCAACCCCAGGAGTCATCTCTTCACTGTAGAAGTTGAGACTGGTGTTTTGCGGATACTATTTATCGAAGCTGGCGATTGAGGATCTTTCAGGCATATGTTTCTCAAACTGGAGACTCTGATGTACTTGTTCTTTTGCTCAGCTGCGAGGCGGGGCCTAAGTTTGCACTGTTCTTTGAAGGAAGCAGTACACACTTGCAGTTTCTTGCTGGTTTCTTGCTGGTTCTCAGAACAAATCTAGACTGATGAACTTCAGATTTTTTTTTCCCCTGGTAATTTTGAGTCTATTAACAAATACTGATTTTCCAGATATTCACCTCACTTAAAGAGCAATTTTATTGCTTCTTTAATCAACACAACAGGGTTTTTTGTTGTTGTTGTTGTTGTTGTTTTTTTTTTTTTTTTTTTTTTTTTTTTTTTTTTTTTTTTTTATATATATATGTGCTGCCATAATTGCAAAAGGTTTTCTTAAAAATCAGCTAGGCTTTTAACATCACAAACTTGGATTAGCTAATTCAATGTAGCATTGGAACACAAGTATGATAGCTGAGAATAGGCTTCTGTATAACTATGTAGGTATTCCATTAAAAATCCAGTTAATTACATCTATAATAGTCATGTGCAACATTAACAGTGTCTAGATTGTCTTTCTGCTTAATTTGATCTTTTTTATTAGAAAGAAATGAGCTTTTGTTTCAATAACAAGGAGCTTTCTAAATGACCACAATTTTTGAACAGTGCACAGTATGTATTCGTTATTTCTTTTATTAGATGGGTTGCATTATCCAAACGTTACCTCTAGACTTTTTAACAGTTGCCAGCTATTGTAAACTTCATCACCCACCATAACTCTTTGTTTGGAGTGTGTTTAACCTTGGGTTTGGAGGACTCTGCTCCATACAGTTACAGTGAGTGTGTACAGATGGGTCCTTTTCATGTGTTCAGTGAGGCAGAACTGCCTGCTGTCACTGCCTGGGCTTAGACATTCAAATAGATGCAGAATTAAAGGCTCACAACCTGATTTTCTTTATCCAATACATTGCATAATAAATATGTAGATGCATTCATTTATAAGGTCACTGACTGATTTTTCTTTGCTTTTAAATATAGCCACCCTTAAGGTGATGTGTGGAGTTCACAAAAACTGTTGTGGCAGTTATAAGGTCATTACAGTCATTTAGGTATAATATTACAATAAGATTACCTCATAGTGGATTTATTAGCAATTTATAATTCAATTGTTAATCTTCAATACACCATTATCGGCCATTGATGGCCTGGTGGTATTTCACTGTAATGGCTCACATGATTTTAAGCAAAAAATTGCCATTGTGAAACATTAATTCATTCATGAAATAATACCACACATGTAAACATCATATATGTATTTCGAAAAAGGAAAAAAAAAAAATGTGTTGCCATTATTATTTCTTTCTTAATATGTCACAGTAACGTCCTGATTTGCTGACAAAATGCATTTCCCATGGGGCTTAGCATGCACCTAGGATGCATTAGTTGGCACAATCAGGAAGTGAATATAAGGTCTTCTCCCACATCTGCCAGTGTATGGAATGTTGTACTGCATAACGGTATTCACAGGCTCCTCCAGTTCTGGTCTTGGTTTTTGTTTTACTTCTGAGTGCCTTCTGTTTACCCTCATAGTCTCTTGAGTTTTCTGTACCTGGTTAACCAGCTAGAATTTTCTGTTTCTACACTCAGGTCTCAGTTCCAGACTTGTTTTTGTTGCCATTTCCCAATTAACAACTCATCCAGCAATTATGTCTTTCCATCGAGAGTGACTTGCAAAAGTACCCCTCAAACTTTTCCATATTTTGTCACGTTACAACCATAAATGTAATTGCTGGTCTGTCACAAATTCCACAAAAGGTGGAAAAGTTTAAGAGATATGAAAACTTTTGCAAGCCACTGTACAGTCTGTGAAAACAGGTCTTATATTTAGATAAAGACAACCACAGATGACCAAAAACACATGACGTACTTTACTGTGTTGCTTTTTATTGAACACAAATTAAGCCAGACTGCAAAACCCACGTGTAAATATGAAGTACACCCTTATTTTCCCATAGAAATTAATAAGGTATTTAAAACCAGGTGTTAATGATCCAATGCACTTGATTAACTGATCATCAGTTAAAGTAAAAGGAGTAAAAAAAATGCTGCTCCTCCACATTGAGGTGGCTCAGGCATCTGATTAGAATGCCTCCTGAATCAAATTAAAATTTATTTGTCACGTACAAAATCATACACAGTACAGTATGTATAAACTATCAATATCAAGAAAGGAAAAAGAACAATAACTAATATATATATAAGATCTTGAGTCGATTTTCCGTGGAACAGTGCTCGATACGTCGAAGTAGAGCTAAATATATTGTAT
>JAQMYF010000008.1:696897-707984 GCA_030014195.1 Neosilurus mollespiculum
TTTTTGGTCATTCATTCACGGCAGCTATTGTAAGTACATCATGTATATCTGCACATGCGTACTTTACCATTGGAAGTGTCACCTTGGGCACCCAGATGCTGTTTCGAATCCAGTGGTGGTCTATGAAAGTAGACCTATGCGCCGTCTCTTATAGCCACCAATATCTCTTATTTGTTGAAAAAAGCCAGCAACCACTTATTAAATTTTTTTAGCATATTATCGCCTCTGATATCCTTTAAATAGCTTGCATAAAAGCAAGCAGATAACTTCATTAACAGAAGAGCCTCTGGAGTTTCATGGACTTACCAGCTGAAATCTGGAGGAAAACACATTGTGGATGCAGAAGTGGAGGACAGAAGAGGAGAAGGAGGGAGGTGGTGATACAGCAGAGGCTTACAGAGAGGAAAAGGTACAAGCCGTGTCTCCTGTGTATTATAATGGGGAACGTGAGGGCACTGGTGAATAAGATCGACAAGCTGACAGCGCTAGCCTAGAGTCACAGGGAGTATTGTGAGTGTAGTTTCATGTGCTTCATGTGTAGTTACCATGGACACTACACTGTCAATCTTTGTGCAGAACATGGACTGTCCCACCAGAGGAGAGAACTTTAGACCTGCTGTAGGCATTCATCATCTGATACTGATACAAATACTATGGATGTCTACAGTTCCTCCCCCTCCCCACACTGGGGAGATCAGACCACATCCTCATTTACCTTTCCCTATGCTATGCACCTGTTGTGCAAAGGCATCCTATGACTACAAGGACACTACAAGGAGCAATGGAGTCAGTGCAGAAAGTATGTATGTAGTGTGAAATACATTCAGTGAGCCCATCAATGTCCCCACTGTCTCCATTGTTCCAGCTCAGACAGTCTATTGTAACCCAAATAACAAGCCTTGGGTGACTAAAGGCATCAAAGCCCCCATTAATAACAAAAAGAGTGCATTCAGGGCTGGAAAAAGAAAGGAGGGGAGGATGACCCAAGGTTTACTGAAAGTCAAGATCAGAGAGGTTAAGAACAACGACTACCAGAGAAAGCTGGAGTGGAAACTCCAGCAGAACAACTTGAGAGAGATTTGGAGGCCTTGCAGCAGCAGAGGAGCTAAGGGCAGTGAGGACAGGGCCAAAGAGCTGAATTTGTTTTTTAACAGATTCGACACTGTGGCTATTGTTCAGCCCCCTTCTAACTTGTTAGGAACAATCCCCAAACCCCCTACCATGCCTCTCTCTCCCTTCCTCTTCTTTTTGCACCTCTGCCTCCTGTGATAGACCTGACATCCGTCCCCCACCTGTCAACTTCACCTATGACAAGGTTCAGAGACAGCTGAAAAGACTAGCCTAAGGCAAGGCAGCAGGACCGAATGATGTGAGCAAGGCCAGTAATGTTGTGGGGATGGAGCTGGACTCTCTGACGGTAGTGTCGGAGAGGAGAATGTTGTCCAAAATAAGGACAATACTGAACAATACCTCCCACCCACTTCACAACCTGCTGATCAGTCACAGGAGCACGTTCAGTGAGAGACTGATACCTAAATGCTCCACTGAACGACACAGGAAATCATTCCTACCTATGGCCATTAAACTGTACAACTCCTCCATATAGCAACAACATCTACTGTTATACATTTGCATTTTGCACTCCATTAACATTTTACTGTTTATCATAATGATAATAGTGTACATATTACTCACTGACAGGATTCATTCTGGATCTGTTTATATAGAAATTATTAACTCCTAATTTTCCGTACAATAGGCTGTATATTGTTTCTGCCCTGCCTGGCGAGCTGTCCACTTACACACACACTTATTTATATATATATATATATATATATATATATATGTGTGTGTGTAAGTGGACAGCTCGCCAGGCAGAAACACTATACAGCCTATTGTACGGAAAATCAGCAATAGTTCTTTTACATGCCTCTCACCATAGAGAGCCATAGCCGGCATTTGGTAACCCAGTTAGCTGAACTGGGGGGACAGCAGTGACAACCTGCTGAAAGTGGGGCTTGAACCCCTGACCTTAGGATCAGCAATCCAGCACCCTACCACCAGGCCACCACTGCCCCTAGACTGGCACAATGGCATATTTACTCTTCCTAGAATAAATTACAGCTTTTGCACTTAGGAGTGAATGCATTTTCAAAGCCCATGCAGGTTCATTCATACTGCCGAATATCTTATAACATGGTTTCTTCCAAGAGTTGTTCTCATAGACCTGTGCAACACTGGTTCAGAAACTGACTGCCATGGCTTTTCTGGACTCACACACATTTCAGAAGGAGCTTGGGGAGCTGGTTAGTATATTTAAGGGGTCTATCTGCCACACTTTCCCACAAGTCCTGGAAGGATTAAATCTACTGGCCAGACTAATATATTAAATTCACCTATAATGAACATCAACAGCTTCCAGTCAAGAAATCATTTTCTTCTGTTGCTGGTATAACCAATATTATCAAAGCAATGAGCTGCACACACATGTGCATTATGTCCAAATTAAACAAGATAAATAAATGAATGTCAGTAACCTTTTGCCTTACTTACATTTAAGTCACTTAAGAATGACATGTTTTAGTCAATGTTTTATTTTAAATAGGCAATTTATTCTTGGTTGTCCAAGACTGTCTCCAAGATCAGGTGAGATCAGACCTTGGTGTGGAGTTGAGGTCCTGCTGGTGGGTTCTGAATATGAAGTCCCAGGTCCCACTTCAGTGGATTTTGGCCTGGACAAGGGATCAGTAAATTAATTATAGCAATTTGAAACCATTCTTGTGATCCTTTTTTTTTCTGATTTAATAATTTACCCCTATAATCTGTGGTTATTGCTGCATAGTCAAATGCCTTAATGCAAAGTACAAGCTAAATCATAACATATCACCAAAAAAGCAAAAAAGCCAGTTTTACAGCTACTGCTTTCACTTGAAATATAGAGAAAAATTATATCAAACCTAAATTACACAAAGCAGTACCTTCTGTTTCTCTGTCAGGACGTGACCTTGATGATGCAAGTTTGCACACCTGAAATGTGCTGATCCAGCTTTGATAACTGTAAGCCAGATTACCTCCAGTAACCCACATTTCACACCTGTGTTTGGCAATGTTTTTCTTGGACTCTGATTTCAGGTCAAACAACTTTCTTCAGTGGTGTGCCCTTTCCCTGAAACTACTGTGCCTTAGAATACCAGGCTTCTCTATGAACTGCAAGCTTAGTTTAGTTTAGTTTAGGTCCTCCAGCGTAAAGATGCGCACTGGATCTGCAAGCTTAGAAGAAATATAAATGAAAACAAAACATGGGAGTCATGTGTCCAGCCTACCTCCAATTTCTACTCGGGCAGATTGTTGTTGACATAGGGAAGAAACCTTGAGAGGAACAAGACTCAAAAGGGAAAAACAAAAGCGTTTATATCAACAGCCCAAAGTCATTTTCACAGTTTCTGAATGTATATTTAGGTCCATATTGCACATGATTAGCAGGAGCAAGGGATTTCTCAAACAATTATTCAAAAACTAGTAACACATCAAGATAGATCACACAAGTCTAACAGCAGAGCAGAGGGATCAGAATACTGGTACCACCGAAGTACCATGCTAGGAGTACTACCTGCTGTAGTTCTCAATATTCAAGATAGAAATAAATAACCTGAACCTTTTGGTCTAAGTAGGCATGGCATTCGCTAAGATAATGTGGCATGAGGCCACTCTGTGCTTTATAGGTCAACTGTAGTATTTTATACTCAATGCAAAATTTAATCGGAAGCCACCAGTTAAATTGTGTATTGGTGCTGTTTTTTCTGTGGTTCTAATAAGGGCACTTGCTGCTGCATTCTGGACTAACTGGAGCTTTTTTATGCACCTATTAAAATATACAGACAGTAACACATTACAGTAATCTAATTAAAAGATAACAAAAGCATGAACAAGTTTCCTCACTGTGAAGTGACATCATATTTCTTGTTTTAGCAATATGTCTGAGATGAAAGTAGGCTATGCTAGTAATATTTTCTACTTGAGATTTAAATCTTTTGAAAGCCTGTTGTGAATAATAACACTAAGGTTCTTACCTGCTGTAGATGGTGAAACCGAAAGACCATACAGAGCTACTATATAATCAGAAAACTTACTTCTAACTGCCTGTTGTTTGAGTACAATTATTTCTTAGAATGTTGTCAGAATTTATTAAGTGAATGCTAGTAAGTATTCAATGGCTAATGTCCTTTTAACATTCTTTATCATTTTTATGCTTGTGTTATTTTGTGGCCCAGTTGAACATTCTTGACTGCCTCTTGCATGAATGTGAGTGTGAATGGTTGACAGCCTAACTTGTCATTTCCTGAAAAGGAAAGGTTCTTCCTGAGTGGTGTAACTGAATGCACTTTGTGAGGCTGACCTCTGAAGATGATGCATGATCAAGAGGTCATGCAATTGCTGGATGTTCATTGTCTGGGGGGAAATTGGGAGGCACAGATAATGACATATATTTGGGTGTAGGTTCAACAGAAAGAGAACGTTGACCAGCTTTACAGAAATTGTTGTATTAGACCCAAGGAAAGCTTTATGTCCAGTTTTAATTTACTGTCCAGTGCAGGGATCAGGCTGTATTCTGATTTACATTGAGAGAATTAATTGAAAAGAACCTTGTGTAGCAGTTTGGTATTGGCTTTAACTCTGCTTAGATGACAATCAAAGAAACTGCAAACTTCTGGACTTGATGTTACTTGGATCAGATACTATTGGTCCTGCTTCAAACCATTGTGACATCTTTGGAAGTGAAAGACCCATAGGTAGGCATGGACATCATAGCCACCATGAAGAGCTAGGTGTGAAGGTGTCGATGTTTTGACGCTTGGTCACGTGACCGTATTGCAATTCATCAATAGGGAGTCATTTATTAAGACACTCACTACACAGCAAATTGCTCCTGGTGATTAAAAGAAGTTGCTCTTTTGGTCATGTTTCCTGATTGTTGACACTTGCTGTCCATTTGCAGGATGGTAAAAGCTGTTTGTTGTCTGCAGCACCTATTGGGCAGAAAAAAAGGTAACCCAAACAATGAGATAATGCCCACAGTCTCTGGGAGGTTAAAAAAAAGAAACCCAAACAAAAGTAAGAAAAATAAAGTAAGTAAAATAAAATGAAATAATAAAACAAAACAAACAGCATTTGGTCATGGCTGAAGTTGAGGTTGGCGCACTATGTAGGATGTAGCACTAGCAATGTCTACAAGGAGCAGAAGCATGCTTCCCCTGAGATTTTAACTGCTTGCTTTTTGTTTATGGCTAGTGAGATTATTCTAGGTTGTAGAAAGCAAAGTTGCAGAAACAGAGAGGGGAACAGTGAATGAATTAAAAAGTGTTGAACAGTTCTGTTTCTCAGGATTGGTAAAAGTAAATAATCATTAAAAAGCACAATATGTTGTTAATATAACATATAATAATATATACTGTTAATATAATATACTCCCAGGCCAACAAAAACAAGTCACACACTTTTCATGGAGAGCATTTAGTGAATGAGCAGGTTATCACATCAAAGGACTTTTTCATCCCTGATGGCACAGATATAAAATGGGGTCTCATAATGAAAGAGTGGTTCAGGGAATACAATGTATCATTTTCACATATGTATTGGCACCCCAGAGTCCTGACCTTAACCCTATTGAAAGTTTTCGGGATGTGCTGGAGAAAACTTTATGGAGTGGTTCAGTTTTTATCTCATCAATTCAAGATGTCGGTGAGAAATGAACCCAGCAGTGGATGAAAATAAATGTTATGTTAAGTTTGTTGAAACAATGCCATGATTATTATGTGTTGTAAGCAAAGCAAAAAGCGGAACAAATATTCACTGTGCAACTTTTTTTTTTTTTCCATCATAATTATGACAGTGATGTTCACTATTTATAGTTTTGTCCAGTTCAAGGTCATTAAGATCTCTGGTGGCTCCGTAGTCCGAATTCAGATGTGAATCTTCTGGCACAAGTAGATCATTGCTTCAAAGCTTGCTTCGAAGCTCTAATGGTTGTCCTTTGCTCTTCAAAAAGGGTGCCACCTTTGTGGATGATGGAGTGCCATTGGGAGAGGTTTGCAGCCAGTTTTAATTGGTTTGAGGAAATATTACATGTGTTGAGGTTTCCTTTGAGGTTATCTTTATATCTTTTTTTTTTTTGTCTCCCAACTGAATCTTTGTCCTTCTTCCAGTTGCCCATACAGTAGGAAGCATGGGAGCCAATATTTTGGCATTCTTATAACATGCTCATCGCAGCGGCATTGTCTTGCTATTAATATGGCTTCAGAGCTGGTGCAGTGAGTCCTTGTGAGAATGGTTGTGTGTGGAATTTTATCTTTCCATGAAATACCAGGAATTAATTGTAAGGAGCGGATGTGGAATGCTTCCAATCTTCTTATATGATGTATGTAGGTAGTCCAGGTCTTGGAGCCATATAAAAAGACGGAGAGTGTAATTACTGTATAAACCTTGACCTTGGAGGTAGTGGTCAGGTCTCTGTTCTTTTGTTTAATTTACCAAAACTAGAAGAGGCTAGGCGTATCCGGTTCTGGATCTCATCCTCTAGGCTGTAGTCAGATGAGGGGATGCTCCCCAGGTACTTCTCTGTGGAGAGGTGGTATTGTGGAGACATGGATATTCCAAAATGCCTCTTGGTGTGAATGTGAGTGTAAACAGTTTTGCATAAATTGATGCTGCAATGGTCTGGTAAGCTGTTCAGGGTGTACCTTGCCTTTCTACAAAATTTTATTTGCTCACAGCAAGTTGCTGTTCAAATTAAATACTCTGCTGTTAAAAATGCATGTTTTATTGCCACATACTTTGAGTGGGGAGGACAGGTAAATGTATAACTTATATTGAATGTAAATTGTTGACTGCAGCTATTTTTATTTATGTTAATAAATCTATTGTGTTATATGTTAAAAACATTAAATAAAATACACTGGAATATATTGATCTACTGTCTCTCAGCTGGTATGGGAACCCCTCGGTGTCCCCCGGAAAAGCTGGAGTAAGCTTGGAGTAAGCTTAATTTCATTCAAAAGTTTCTCTTTAACTTGCTCTTAACAGAAAACATGGACAAAACACACAGATTAGGTGTGGGGATTGAGCAAAGTGGATTATAGGGTTAAATGGTTAAACTAAAAAAAATAATAATAAATAAATAAATAAATAAAAAAAAGGCACCCCATGAAAACCATATTCCCCTCTCAGCCATGTCACTAGTTGATTAATCATACTTACCTGCTTCTCATTGCCACAAAACAGGTAGGATGAAAGCTAACATGCTTCCACAGAGGCATGGGAAATCAACCAGCCCCATTTTTTCAAGTAGCTGCTTATACTGCTTTCACTATTTTTTTTTTTAATTAACTTAAAGAAGTGAGTAAACTAGTAACCTTAAAATCTCAGTTAACTGAAACTCGTACTCGTTAACTAGTAAATTTGCACAATGAGGCAGTTGTATTTATGTAACTTACTGCAGTACATACGTTTCGATGAACTGAAACTTTTACGGCAACTACGTTATTGTTTTTTTTACGTTTAAACAACTAATCCTTTTTCCCCCTACATGTTATGTGGCATACTGTGTAATAGAACAGAACCAACAACGCCTATTTGAAAACCCCATTTTCAAAATTCTGATGCAGCTCCCTGAAATGACCAAACTATATAGCTTGTGAAAATAAAGTCCAGCGACCCATAGTCTCACCATAAAACCAATCATTATTCTGCTGGGCATTTGAGACCATGCTAACATAGTTGACCTTTCACATCCGTTCTATACTGCTTGCCAAGCCTCTCCTCTCAGACAAGCTGAACTGGTCCACTGTATCTGAACCCTGACCCTGAGCTTTGAACCTATTTCTGAAGTAATGCCCTTGGAATGAAAGATCATTTTTAGAGAAGCTGTCTATCTCAGTCATGCCTAAAGCAGCAGGCATATAGAGATCTTTATTTCAGAGCTTGAGTTCAAGTCTGGACATGGAGGCAGATCAAAGTTTGTTAACCATCAATCTCTGGGGTGAGTTGACCTCAGTGTGTGGTGGAAGATGTGCAAGATGGGAGAAGGATCAGTGAAAATCCTGAAGTTATGATTGCCTGGAGCTCAAGGCTTATAAAAGCTGAGGCATATCTTTCTTTCGGCTGTCAGAAAAGCGTTGACTAATCATCTCTCTTGCCCCCACTCTCACTGTCTTGCAGTTTGATAGACAGTTGGAAGGTCAACCTGGTGAGACAGCATAGGTGGAGGCTCAGTGATAAATGAGATATTTAGAGAATGTGCATATTAAAGAATCTTTTAGCATAAGATTCCAACACTAACACAGAGTATTATTATTATATAATTTCCTAAGCTGCTTAATCCTAATTAGGTCGCGGGGAGGCTGGCACCCATCTCAGCCAACTCTGGGCAAAGGTGGGGTACACCCTGAACAGCCTAGGGGTGAGCTGGAAGAGCCACTTAGCCTACTGTGCATGTTTTTGGAGTGTGGAAGGAAACTGGAGTACCCGGAAGAAACCCAAGAAAGCACGGGGAGAACATACAAACTCCACACAGAAACGGCCCAAGCCTGGGAAACGAACCCAGGCCTTCTTGCTGTGAGGCAGACGTCCTAACCACTGCGCCACTGTGCCGCCAATACATAATATAATATAATATTAGATATTCTATACATTTTCATCTAGCATTGAAAAAATTGCTATTTGGTTGGCATTTTGCATAAGATTGAAGGTCTTGGTTATTTTTGGTTATAAAATACAAATGCATTATTTTCCATCCTCATTTTCAATAACATCCATTTTCAATTTATGTCTAGGTCCCTAAAACATAATATCTTAATGTCATCTTAGTCTCAATATTTTGGGATTGTTGCTGGCCACAACCATTTTCACAGTTGACTCTTCTTCTGTATCCAATAAGAAGTATTGTCCACCTTCCCTGTTGGTCATGCACACAAAATCACACAATTCATCTTTGAGAGCTTTAATAAATGTAAAATGCCAAAAAAAAAAAAAAAAAAAAAAAACACTGTGTGAATATGATTTTTACTGGCATTATGAACATTTTACTGTAATCAAGCAGCTGCTACTACAGACGTGCTTTACCTGTGAACCATGGAAGCTACTGTGTAGAGACTAGCGCTCATTGTCCAGTTTCTTTTATTGTCAATCCATGGACAAGTTGGACCCCAGTGGAATGAATATCATCTTCCTTTTCCTCTTTTGAGTTCTTGCCTATTTTATGTTCAACAACAAAAATCACACTAAGCATAGATGTCTACATTTTATGCACTCAGTATTTTATCTTTGAGTGTGAAGCAGTTTTATTTATTTATTTATTTATTTTTAATTAAGCTCAAATGTGACATTGTGGGGGCAGTGGTGGCCCGGTGGAAGGGTGCTGGATCACAGATCCCAAGGTCGGGGGTTCAAGCCCCAGTATCAAGGGGATGTCACTGCTGTCCCCCAGTGCAGCTAACTGGGTTATCAAATGCTGGCCATGTCTCTCACTGTCTGTGGAACCATTGCTGATTTTCGTCAAGAGTAGGCTGCATAGCCGTCAGTGTGTTTCTGCCCTGCGATGACCTGGCGAGCTGTCCAGGGTGTACTCTGCCCTCGCCCAGGGTTGGCTGAGATGGGCGCCAGCCTCCTCGCAGCCCTAATTAGGATTAAGCGGATAAGAAAATGAATTAATGAATGTGACACTGTGACAGCTTCATTGCTATCCACACAGTCTGCACACTACACTTCCCAGCATCCTCTTCACAGATCCCAATCGCTCCTAAAGACATCTGACTCTCATGTCACATGACCCAGAACATACCTGCCATCAGCTAACTGTAATTACTTCTGTCACACAATATAAGGACCGTGCCTACGAATTTGATTTGCAAAATATTGCTCCTGTATTTCTACAGGTGTGCACCAAGCGTTTGATTTATTGCTCAGATTCTCTGTGACCAGTTTTTGCATTTTGACCTTGGCTTTCACCTTGGTACTGTTTCCTGTTTTTGTGACTGAACTTTGTCTTCCTTTAAGTGATCTTTATGTGAGCTTCCTTTGTCTTTTACATTTTGTGCCCTGCCTCTGATGAAATGTTTACCTGATCACCTGAGTTTCATCTATTTTATGACCATGAGTTTGAACCATGTGTTTGGATATTGCTGCAGTTTTTACATTAAGTTATTTTAATCTGCATTTTGTAACCACTCACATCTCTGCTGCTTCACGCTGTCCTAGACACCCTAGGTTTATTTGAGAGAGGTAGTGTTTTCTGATTGGTTATATGGTTATATGGTGCAGAATTATTAGGCAGCTAAATAAACAAATGAATATTTTCCCATCTCACTTGTTTATTTTCATCTGTTAAAATGAAAATAATGAACAAACAACTGAAAATTTACAAATAAACATCTCTAACATTTCCACAATAATATAATCAGTGACCAATATAGCCAGCCTTCTTTTCTATAACTGTCACAGGCCTTCCATTAATTGGAGTCTGTCAATTTCTTTATCTGTTGATCAACTTTTCGTGCAGCAGCAACCACAGCCTCCCAGACACTGTTCAGAGACGTGTCCTGTTTTTCTTCATGGTAAATCTCCCGTTTAAGAAGCCCACAAGTTCCCAATAGGGTTTAAGTCAGGTGAGGAAGGGGGCCATGTCATTTTCCGGTCATCTTTAAGGCCTTTACTGGCCAGCCATGCAGTGGAGTACTTTGATGCATGTGATGAAACATATTGTCTTGCATAAAAATCATGGTCTTCTTGAAAGATGCAGACTTTTTTTCTGTACCACTGCTTGAGGAAAGTGTCCTAAACAAACTGGCAGTAGTTCTGGGAGTTGATTTTAAGTCCTTTTTCAACCCGAAACGGTCCAACTAGCTCATTCTTATGATACTAGCCCATACCAGAACCCCACCTCCACCTTGGTGTCTGAATTGAAGTGGAGCTCTGTGCCCAACACTGATCCAGCCACGGGTCCATCCATCTGGTCCATCAAGAGTCACTCTGATTCCATCAGTCCATAAAACCTTTGAAAAATCAGTCTTCATGTGCTTCTTGGCCCAGTCTTT
>JAQMYF010000008.1:718870-743286 GCA_030014195.1 Neosilurus mollespiculum
TTTCTTCCTCGTGTCAACTGAGGGAGTTTTTCCTTGCCACTGTCGCTGCGGGCTTGCTCATTAGGGATGTGTAGGGGCTTGTAGAAAAAATTTTAGATTCCTCCTTAAATTAATTTTACTATGTAAAGCTGCTTTGTGTCAATGTCAATTGTAAACAGTGCTATACAAATAAAACTAAACTGAATTGAATTGAATCTGTAATTCTCACTCACTCACTCATTTGCTGAATTAGGGTTGGGTAGGGCTGGTGCCCATCTCAGCTGACACCGTTCTTGTGGTTTGCAGTCTGGTTGTGGTGAATTCTCATGGCTATACTCAAAAATCTTATTAAAAGCCATCCTAGACAAGTAGAGGTTTTTATAACAGCAAAAGGATGTACTTAATTTACAATGGGTTGTTTACAAAACATACATGAGTGTGGTCATCAGGAATCCATAAATTTTGGCCATAAAATTTATTTTTATTTTTATAAGTTTGCTGACTGTGAAATTAGAAACCTCTTGCCCTTCCTGCGTCACTCTAATCACTTACTTTGTTAATGACAAATGACAGACCTCACCATGCCAACTGCTGCTGTATTCCCCTGGAAAACACATACACACACACACACACACACACACACACACACACACACACAAACACACACACACACACACACAAAAATAAAATCAAGGAGAACACAATAACTCAAAGGGGCAGGCTGGCACTCTCATTCTCTCACACAATCTGTTTCTCTTCACTCAATCTTCCTCCACTTCTACTCTAAACTGACAGCAGCCCTGCAGGTGCCTATATCTACTCTGAACAATTATTTTTACCTCACAGAATGCTTACTCACTCACTCACTCACTCATTCATTTGCTGAACCGTTTAATCATATTAGGGTCGCAGGGAGGCTGGAACCCATCTCAGCCCTCACTGGGCTAAGGCAGGGTACACCCTGAACAGCTCACCAGACCATCATAGAGCCAAACATGTAAACTCCACAGAGAAACGCCCTCACCAAGCCCGGGACTTGAACGCAGGACCTTCTTGTTGTCACCATGCTTCCATTATCTTTTATCATGATTATCATCTTTTGATGCTGCATGCCTGGGCTTTCACCCCTCTGCTGTGTATTTAAAAATTAAATGCAATTTTTTATTAAATACAAAACAGTAACGTTTTTAAAATGTCGAAAGTCTCACGAATGTGCAACCTATAGAAGAGCTGATCAAACATTAGTATGATGTGTACAATTACCAAAGCAATGTAAGCTGAGTAGTAGTAGGATTAAACGATTCGGTAAATGGATGAATGATCAAAAATGGGAAAACAGGTGAGGGTCAAAAACAGTAGACACGGAACACAGAAATTTAGAAAACAAGGCTTAGAATGAATGATGCTAAAACACCATAATACCACATCGCCTGGCAATAGATTGGCGACCTGCCCAGGGTGTCCCCTAGCTCTCACCATCAAATTAGTTGGGATTTGTTCCAGCTTTCCTACAACACTGATGGATAAGTGATATAAATGGATTGATGAATGAATGAAGGGATGAATGGACTTCAACAAAACAGAGAAACAACGGGGTACAAAGAAGGATAATAGAATAAAATATTTTAATGATCTTATAAATAATATTGTTTTTAAAGACCAGATTAAGGAGTTACAGCGGCATAGTGGTTAACACATCCGCGTCATAACAAGAAGGTCCTCAGCTTGAGTCCCAGGCTCTCCACACACACACAAAAAGAGAGAGGGCTTGTCTTTGTGGAGTTTGCACATTCTATCTATCCAAAGTTTTCTTTACGTACCCTGGTTTTCTCCCTTAGTCCAAAGACATGCACATTAGAATAAGTGGCTGCTCCAAACTGCCCTTAGGTGTAAATATACATTGCTTTGTGTATATGTTTGCCCTGCAATGGTCTGCTGAGCTAATCAGGGTGTACCCTGCCCTTGCCTGAAGTTGGCTGGGATGGGCTCCAGCCTTCCTGTGAGGCTAATAATGAATAAAGCATTTTATAAGCTGAAAACAAACAAACAAACAAACAAACAGATAGATAAATAAATAAAGAAAGAAAGAAAGAAAGAAAGAAAGAAGACTAGGTTAATGAACTAGGTTATTGTACATTTTCATGATTTCCTTGTGTATCTATCTATCTATGTCGATTTTTTTTATATATATATTAAGGTGTGCAATATAGTTAGCAGAAGAGTTGACTGTTGTCCTTAGGAAGGTTTGAACTCCCTTTTTTAGTTAAAATTTCATTCACTTGTATAAATCAAATCATTGCAAAGCCTCTTGAATAAAGTAAAATATTTTCAAGTTGAGTTCACTATAATTTAACAGTCAAAAAACAAACAAGAAAACAGAAATACAAAGGGGGAAAAAAATGCATCTATAACTTGGCCAGTTAATATACACTATATGGACACCTGACCATAACACTCCTGTGTTTCTTGATGGTTGGACTCCAAGTTCTTTGCTGTTATAATAAGTTTATTTCTTATGGGAAGGATCTCCACTAGATTTTGGAGTGCGGTTGTGTGGATTTGTGACCATTCATCCACAGGAGCATTAATAAGGTCAGGCACTAATGTCAGGTGGGGACACCAGGGCAGTTAGGATTCAAGTTTGTCCCAAAAGTGTTCAGTGGGGTTCAGGGCAAGTGTTCTGTGCAAGGCATATCTTCATGGAGTTCACTGTGTGTGCAGGGGGCGGTCATGCTAGAACAGTCTTGAGCATCTTAGTTCTAGTGAAGGGAAATAGTAGCCCCACAGTAGACGAAGTCATTTTGCACAATTGTCTGTTTTCAGATTTGTGGCTATATATCTGGGAGGAAGCCACATATGGGTCTGATGGTCAAGTGTATTTAAACTTTTGTCCTTATAATGTATCATGATAGTATCAAAAGAGTACATAGTATTTTTTGCCTGAATAAGCACACTCATCTCACTCATTTGCCAAACTGCTTATTCCTACAAGCTCATGGACAGGCTTGAGCCTACCTCAGCCGACACCGAGTAAGGGTGGAGTACACACTGAATGCTTGTCAGACCATCACAGGGCAATACACACACACACAACCATTCACACTCACACTCACACCTAGGGGCAATTAGCTTAATGTGCATGTCACTGGACTGTGCGAGGAGATCAGAGTACCCAGGGAACGCCCACACAAGCATGAGGAGAACATGCAAACTCCACACAGAAACTCCTGAGCCCAGAAACTCAAAGCCAGGACTTTCCTGTTGTAAAGCAGACATGCTAACCACTACACCACTGTGCTATGATAGTACAGTGTTGTTTCAGTGGAAATCATTTTTTCTGACTCTCTTTCTTGTTGGTCTGGCTTAGGGAACGAAATAGAGGAGGCAGCAGGTTCTAATAAGAAGTTCTACCTTGTTTTTTTTCTGAACTGAATGTAGAGATATTGAACAGACCAACCCATTTAGCAGGAGAGTGGTAACTGGATGAGATCTACTGAATTTTTAAATAATCTTACACTGGGCAAGTCAATTTCCCTCTGTGTTTTCTCTCTGTCTATCTCCAGCTGTCTGCATTTCTGTAGTTTATGCAGCATTCTGTTTTTGGCTGTATGACAAGAGATAGATTGTCTACTGCATTCTTTTTCTTGTTTTGTCTCCTTTCCCCTCTTGCTCTCATCCTGGTCTCATTCTGTCTTGCCCCCTCTCTCTTTATCTTCCATTTCTTGTCTCACTCACTCTCTGGAGGTAGCATGCTGAGAAGCAATCTTCTTCAGCAGGTGATTGCTTGGTGAATATTTATAAAGAGAGCAGACAGAGAAGAGAGAGAGATGGAAAGTAGAAATGGAAAAGAAAGAGAATGACCACATCATACCATTTACAACTCCAGGTATTTTTCTGCTGTATAAAGTGCAATTCCTCACACATAAATTCAGAAAAAAAAGAAAAATATTTCAGACATGGCAAGATGGACTGACTTTAAGGACATTTATCCGTTAGAACTGTTGTCAAGGCATGTTAAATCATTCCTTCCTGAGCCCTGTGCTTGCGCTCTGTTCAGTTTAATTACATCCCTTAAGATAACACATCAATTAAAGCAAAGAGTTTTGCAGCGCCAGCCATGTGCTGAATTACCCCAATAAATAGCCATTAAACATGCATAATTGACAATTAGTGCAATGGTGGGGGTAAGATTATGGCATTTTCGTGACCTGGCATTGATTTTTTCCATTAGCAATGCTGGCATGAAAAATGACCTGTCATGATGCATAAAAATGGCCATGGTTCCAGATAATAGAATTAAAAAGGAAACAGTAGGAGAAGAAAGAAAGTTAAACATGTCCACAATGAATGCCCTGAGAATGCAGTGGGAGTATGAAGAGGTTTTAGATATTTTCTTTCCTATCATCATGATTTAGATTGCTTCAAACGTATGTTTGTAATCATTTTACTCTGTTTGCATTAAAAGGTGGTGTAGTGGTCCTCCTCACAGCAAGAAGGTTCTGGGTTCAAGACCCTTGATCGGGCATTCCTGTGCGGAGTTTACATGTTCTCCCTGTGCTTGCATAGGTTTTCTCTGGGTTCACTGGTTTCCTCCCTCAGTCCAAAAACATGCATGCTAAGCTAATTGGCTGTTCCAAATTGCGTGGGAGTGTGAAGGGTTGTATGTGTGTTGGCCCTGCGATAGTCTGGGGAGCTGTTCAGGGTGTATCCTGTCTTCGCTCAGTGTCAGCTGAGACAGGCTCCATCCTCCCTGTGACCCTAATAGGATTAAGCGCTTGAGTGACAGTGAGTGAAATAAACACTAGAATTTTTTTTTTTTTTACTTCAGTGTGGTTCATTTAGGTATTTAAGCAAAAATAAACCATCTGTTTAAAATCTATTGGTCTTTCCAGTTCTAAGTGAAGTTTATTTGGTGCTGGCTCTGTGCTCTTGGTTCTCAATTTTTTTGTGTGTGATTTCTCTCATCAATTTCTTTTAAACTAATAACTTACTTTCAGTAAATTGCTGAACTGCTTAATCCGAATAGGGTCGTGAGAAGGCTGTCTCAGCCAACACTGGGTGAAGGCGGGGTACACCCTGAACAGCATGCCAGACCATCTCTCTCTCTCACACACACACACACACACACACACACACACACACACACACACACACACACACACACACACACACACACACAGACACACAAACCAATCACACTAATACCTCAGGACAATTTGGAAAAGCCAATTAGCCTAATGCACATTTGAAGTTTTGGAGGAAACCGGAGTACCCAGAGGAAACCCATGCAAGCAGGAGGAGAACATGCAACCTCCACACAGAAATTCTTTCCAAGCCCAGGACTTGAACCCAGGACTGTCTTTCTGAAAGGTGGATATGCTAAACACTATGCCACTGTGTCGCTCTGAATTAAACCAAATTAAAGAAAACCAAAAAAACAAAAAAAATGAAAACAAGAATTCATCTCACTGTTTAAAACACATACTGGCCACAGATAATGTTGGTGAATATAAAGTTATATAAATTACTTCATATACATAAAAATAAAGATAGAATAGCTCCACAGTTTTTAGATCATGCTGTACTTTTATTACTTTTTGTTGAAGGCACCTTTTATTCAGTGATGGTGCCCATTCTTCAGTGACAACGTGCTGCTTCTTACAATTCTCAAAATCTATTAAAGAAAAGTTTTGCTGCAATAAAGGATTCAAAAACTCTAAATGAAAAGAGTGTGATGCTTCTAAGGGAATGAGAAACTGATTATTGAGGTAAAGCTTTTCTGTTCTGCATAAATACTCTCAGATTATAAGTATTTATTGTAAGAGCTTGTAAGTCATCACTGCGAGTTAGGAAGAGAAAATGTTTTAGTTTGAGCACCATTTACGTATCTGAATGAAATGTCTTCTTTCCTAGTACAATACTTCACTATTCTGGCGTACGGTGGTAGAGCTGGGTGAAATGGAAACAAATTGCAAATGTGATGATAGACTATCACTATGTACCTGAAACAAAAGAGTACAACTTTTAGATATATTTTCTTTTTTTCATTACAGTAATTGTTCCAGGTGACGTACCGCACATCCACCTCACAGAAGAAAGGTCCTGGGTTTGAGACCTGGGTGTTTCTGTGTGGAGTTTACATGTTGTCCCTGTTCTTGTGTGGGTCTTCTCTGGGTACTCCGGTTTCCTCCCACATTCCAAAGAAATCCACATTAGGCTAATTGACTGTTCCAAATTGCCCCTAGATGTGAGTGTAAATGGTTATGTCTGTGTTGGCCCTGCGAGGGTCTGACGAGCTGTTCAGGATGTACCCTGCTTTCATCCAGTGTCAGCTGAGATAGGCCCCAGCCTTCCTGCGACACTAATGGGATTAAGCAATTCCGCAAATGAATGAGTGGGTGAGAGTAATTTATCCTGGTAGTGCTCAACTCATTCATTAATTTTCTGAACCAATTATTCCTAATTAGGGTCACGGAGAGGCTGGTGCCCATCTCAGCCTATTCTGGGCGAGGGAGGGGTACACCCTGGACAGCTCGCCAGGCTATCGCAGGGCATAGTGCTTAACTGTTATACTAAAATAAAATAAATATTTACAAACAGATTAAAACAGTAGCAGATCGTTTAGTCAGTAGGAAAGTTGATGAACAGACAGATAGATAAATAGTCAGAGATAGCAAACCACAGCTTGTATTCATTTTCTTGTCATGTGGGATTATTATTATTATTATTATTATTATTATTATTATTATTATTATCATTATTTTATTATTATTATTATTATTACGTTGTTGTTATTATTATTATTAATATTATTGTTATTATTATTATTATTATTATTGTTATTATTATCATCATCATCATTATTGATATAAATTGATGCCTTGAAGGTGAAGGAAGGGGAAGGTGCTGCTCACTTTTACTGCCAGTTGAGGAATCAAACCAGTGACCTATTGTTCCCAAACCTGCTTTTTTAACCATTAGGTCAGGACTTCCCCCTGATATGAGTATTCTTCCTAGCTGTACATATAAGTTATACCTTAAATACTGCAATAGAAAAATAAAGTACAGAAAAATATAACATATGTATCACCATTGGGTCACAGTGTGAGATGAGAAGAAGAGATGAATGAGGATGTGATGTGACTTTAATTCCAGGATGATATCATAAAAAAAAACGAACATAACAAATTTATTACCCCACCTGTCACAACTGAAAGAAATGTTCCAGGGCCCATGCAGTGATTTCCATGACAGAATCATACCTCCTGAGGGCCCGAAGATTACAAGCATCCAATGTTGATTTTCAGCCTTGTCCCTTAAACACAGAGATTTCTCCAGGTTCTGTAAATCTTTTGATGATATTATATACTGTATATGATGAGATATTCAGTCTTCACAATTTTATTTCATTTTTTTTTTACATTTTAGTAGTTTTTCTGGGTGTCCTGGTTCTGTAGTGGTGCACGTACGCCTAACAGCAGGAAGGTCTTGGGTTTGGGTCCTAGGCATGGACGTATCTGTGTGGAGTTTGCATGTTCTCGCTGTACTTGCATGGGTTCTTTTGGGTACTCTGGTTTCTTCCCACAGTCCAAAGACATGCACATTAGGCTAATTAGCTGTTTCAAATTGCCCCTAGGTGTGAGAATGAGTGTGAATGGTTGTATGTTGCCCTGTGATAGTCTGGCAAGCTGTCCTGTTTGCCGAGAGACGGCTGAGGTAGGCTCTGGTGTCCTTGAAATACTAGTAGTAAGATTAAACAGTTCAGCAAATAAGTGTTGGAAATCACATATCAAATTGATATGGTGATAAGAATTTTTCTTGTATTATTTCTGAAAACACAATATTGTTGCTAGTTTGACTGCAACTCACATTCACGTTACTGCAAACTGAGTTTGGCTGTTTTGGGGCCTGTAATCAAAATGCTGTTGAGGAAAAAATGGACATACTTGGATGGAAAATCAGGGTTCATTGATTTTGGGAGTTTGGTCAGAAGGTTGTGAAGTCGAATCCCAGTACAACCAAGCTGTTCTGATTGGGTTTCGGATCAAGAAACCCTTTAAAACGCTTTGAATGGATATATAGAAATATTATTGGTAAATACTGCACAGAAATGCTGTGATCTGATTGGTATCTGTGATCTGATGGGTCCATGATTCATCTTCTGCATTATCCTTTATTAGGGCCACAGGGCGCATCCCAGCCGACCACTGCAGGGTGAACACAGACACACAAGACACTCACATTCACACCTAGGGGCAATTAAGAATGTTAAAAATGCCCAATCTGGGTGGCATAGTGGTTAGCATATCTGCTTCGCAACAAGAAGGTTCTGGGTTCAAGTCCAGGACTCAGCGAAGGTACTTCTGGATAGAGTTTGCATGGTTTATGATTGTGCTGGTTTCCTGCAGAGACTCTGGTTTGATCCCACAGTCCAAAGACATGCGCATTAGGCTAATTAATTGTGCATATATCCCACTGTACTTCCCAGTATGTGATTTTGCCAAAACTAATCTCTCTCTCTCTTTCTCTCTCTTTCTCTGTCACACTCACACACACACACACACACACTTTATTATTTTTATTTTTTTTGACACAATGGCACATTAGTTTCATTCTCAAAGCTCGTTTAACACTTGCCTCATAATTGAATATACACAAAAGAATAGAAAACATTGTTCCAATTCACTGGAAACCTTGACCATAACACCGTAACATATAGTATATTCACAGTGTACAAGTTTGAACTAACAAGATCTTTATTGAGTGCGTTTTTTGTACAATATTTCTCAGAAAGTTACAGATACAAACTCTGACATACTCATCACAATAAACTATAACTATACAGAGATTTTAACTATACAGAGACACAAAGCAGGAAATGATGGGCATTTCCTTTAAATCTTTATATACATAAACATGGGAATAAGTGTCCATGCCATGCTTCTAGTGTCCACATCTCTCTCTCTCTCTCTCTCTCTCTCTCTCTCTAACATAGTAAAGTGTGTGTCTCTCCCTCATGGTAAATGTGTATAAGCACACCCTCTCTGGGTTCCAGACAGTCATTTTTAGCTCATGCACACTTACCTACACATCCACACACTCACATACAGACACTAAATCTATTCGCCCATATTTGCCTGTGTGTGTGAGCTGTGCAGGTGAACATGCAGACATGACATGCCTTATTCTGCTGTTGGCATGCAGAAATAGAAGCGCTGGCATGATTCTGACCTGCCAAGACTGCTCAGAAATGTGTGTGTGTGTGTGTGTGTGTGTGTGTGTGTGTGTGTGTGTTTCTGTCTGTCTACATTCTAAGCAAAGACTCATACAAAAGAATAAAAACAGCAAATCCCAGTGTGAAAAGCAATGTAACATAGGCAGATTCTTTTTTCTTTGTGTGTGTGTGTGTGTGTGTGTTTCTTTGGTAGAAAAAGATTGGAGCAAGATATAATATAAAAAACACACACTTTTATGCCCACGGATTGTAGAAAGTGTTCAAAATACTGGAGGAAAATAATCTCACTTACTTTAGCTTTCACCACTTCATACATAGAATTCTCAAGAAATGGAATCCTCACATGAATCTCACCTATTTTGCTACATTCTGCTAGAATTCCGGTCGAGTAGTTCTCCATGTTAGGTCGTGTGGTGATAGAAAATTACTAGTAATCGATCTACCCCAACAGCAAGAGAAAACCAATTGAAGTAATACTCTTCTACTCTTGATCTCTAGATTCTGATAGAGTATTTGAATAATAAATAGATTCATAAAATGTTTTATTACCATATTGTGCCAGAATGCATTCACACTTATTGTATTTCACAGTTAATACTATAAGAACACTAATGACTGATTTTCATACTTCTACCAAATACATTGAACTAATTTAAATTGTTTGTAGCTCATCCATGATGAAGGTTTTATATGGCAAAAGTTGTTTTCTATACTAAATATATTTAATATTTAAACTGCGGTGTAGCCAAACTTCTGAAGGAGACATAACCCTGGGTTTACGCTAGGGCATGATGTATGTATCTCCGCGATTCAAAAAAGTGTGGAACTCCACAACTTATGAGCATGCTAGGAGTACGACTGGGATATAAAAAGAGAGCAGGGCGCATCAAAGAGATGGAACTTGAACGAGTCGTGTTTCCAAGTTCATCACGATCTCCTATGATGGCGCATCAAGGTCTGTTATGCTCTGGTAAGGTCTGTTAAGCTCTACTACAATTCCCACGCTCTATCACATTTGCCGTCAAATTGTAGCACATCGTAATAATCACTGCAAATTGTTGGCAGTCAAACATTTTGCCATCAGTGTGATCATCATGAATTCACCAAGTTCCCTCAAGATTGTCCCATGACCCCCCATGCTCATCACAACTCTTTCAAATCATGAAGATCGTGGACTAAATGCCCCAGTGTAAACCCAGGGTAAATAACAAGATATCCTTTAGCAGATGTCACCAGTACATCACTCATGAGCTATAGTAGCTCACCAAACTGTTGACAAATACATGCATAAATTTGATAACACAAAATCACTTGACAAGCTGACTTAAATTCCGAACCAATCAAACCTACAGGTGACTGGTCAGTGGTGATGTTAGCAGGGCAGCAACTGTGACTGCAGCAAGTAGCCATACCGATAAAAAGCTAAAACATATTATTTTACAAGGAGTGGGAAACAGAGTCTTGTTTTATGATCGAGAATGACAGGTGTGTTTGTCTGATGTGAGGTGCAAGCCTGTCAGTCAGTAAAAGATCTAACATTGAGCAACATTTCACTAAAGTCCACAGCAACTTCTCAAGGAACTTTCCAGCAAAAAGTGGTTTAAAAAAGACGATAAAGGAATTGAAAACAACGCTTCAAAGACAACAGTCTCTGTTTTCTGAACCAATGAATGAGGTCAGCGCACGAATGGAGGCTTCATCTGAAATCTTAACACAACACAAAAAGCTCTTCACTGATAGTGGTGTTGTAAAGGAGGCCATGACCACGGTGTCTGAAAGATTGTTCAAGGACCACAGAAGTAATACTGTGTCAATGCGAGTGTCTGTGCTGCACTGAAACAGCTTGAATCGGACATGAACAGGTGCAAATGGTTTTTAAATCAGCGTGGTGAGTTAGCGATATAGCCCAGCTGGATGTTCCCTACAGAATGTGAGTTGTGGATATTTTTTTTTTGAATGTCAAGGCAAAGCGAGCTTATTTTATTTATTTAGGTGAACAAAAATCTATGAGAATACATTTGAAATAGTGAGTAGCTCTGTGTTTTTCAAATTGAAAAAGACCTGTGTATTCCTTTACTCCTCGTTCTTTATGCGTTAATTGATCCGCCAGTCTACTGCATCCATCTCACAACCATCCATCTATACAAATACTTGTTCATCCTTTCATCGAAACATCCACCAATACACTCACGCACCAGTAAAACATTCAAACATTCATCCCAACTGTCCATCAACCCAACTCTCTACTCACTTTCTTTTCTTTCACCCATCTCTTTATTCATATATCTACCTTCATTCAATGTGTGCATCCATCCAACAACTCACCAATCTTTTCATCTACCCATTCATTACTCCGTCCATCCATTAAACCAGCTTACCAGCCTTTTAAAAAATACTGATCTATTTATCCACCCACTTGCCACACATCCATCCATCCATCCATCTTTCCATGCCTCCACCCACTGCTTTCATCTGCTACACTATATTGTCAAATATTTGTAGACACCTGACCATCACCTCCACACAAGCGTTCTTGAGCATCCTTTTCCAGATTAGTTCCTCATCTGTTGTTATTTTAATAACTTCCACTCTTCTGTGAAAGCTTTTCACAAGATTCTGGCATGTGACTCTGTATATCTGCCCGTTTAGCAACAAAACCTTAGAGAGGTTGGACAGTGATACTGGGCAGGAAGGCATGGTGAGTAGTCAGTCTTCTAAGTCATCCCAAATATTTAACCACTTGAGCCATGGCTAAAGGTCTGAATACATCCTGCTTTGTGCACAGGGACAATAATTCTCTAAAAATTCAACAGCATGCTCGTACCAAAACATTGTAAACAATTCACCTTTTCCATATTAACAGCAACAATTTGGGGAAGGTCCACACATGGGTGTGAAATTCAGGTGTCCACGGACATTTGGCCACATAGTGTACTGTCCACTATTTGTTTATTTATTTATTTATTTTGCTTTCACCCACCTACCTATTTCCAACTTGACCATGTATCTATTTATTCATATTTCATCAGTTTTTCCATTAACCCATCCGTTTATCCATCTATCCATCTTTCTCTCACTCTAATAGCAGACTATTCTAAGTCTCTGCCCCCCCATTAAAGCAACAAGGATCACATCAGCCAAGGTGAAACATTTAACATTTTAATCATCAGAAAGGCTGCATGAGAGACGAGATTACTGAAGGCTTGCAGACACCTGAATAAAATCCTCTGTTAGGCCTCACCACTCTCGGATTAACATCAAACCTTATACAACACTGGATAGCCTAAATGTTTATATTTCCTTGACCCTACTGTAAGTTAAACCAAACTGACCTCCTTGTACTGTGTTACTAAAAAAGCCTTTAAACAATGACAAGATCCAACAGAATTTATCAAACCGTCAGCAATTCACTATTACAAACTTTTCTATTGATCTAACCAGACTTTCTGGTATGTGTCATTGGTTTATTAAGGACTGTTTAATTAAATGTATAGTGAAGTTTATGAACTGGAACACACACACACACACACACACACACACACACACACACACACACAGTGTAAGTACATAGACTCTTCTTTTGTGCGAACATGCAGTCAGCACATGGTGATGGAAAACAAAGGAATTTTCTTCATATAACCAACTGTGCTCGGAAAAAAAATAATTACTTAAAATACTAAAATACTTTTTGTAAAGACAAATGTGTGTTTCACGTATCTCTGTGGTTGACTGAAGTTTATCCTATAATCCAATTTTAAACATTTTATAATCGTTTCACTGTTTTTATGTGATAGATTAATAACACTCATTTGCCAAACTAGGGTTGTGGGGAGGCTGGAGCCTATCTCAGCCGGCTCTGGGAAAAAGGCGGGGTACACCCTGAACAGCTTGCCAAAACATTGCAGGGCAACACACACACACACACACACACACAACCATTCAAACGTACACACACACACACACCTAAGGGCAATTTCAAACAGCCAGTTAGCCTAATGTGCATGTCTTTGGACTGTGGGAAGAAACCCACACAAGTGCCCAGAGGAAACCCACACAAACACGGGGAGAACATGCAAACTCCACACAGAAACAGCCCGGGACTCAAACCCAGGAAGTGCTGACCACTACGCCAACGTGCTGCACCCAGATTAGTAATTCGTGAAAAGATAATTAGAATTTTATATTTATATTTGTTATTAAAAGAAAGTACATGATATATTATTGTGTAACTTAATTTACATTAATATGTGTTAATCTATATAGATTATAAGATATCAAATAGTAAATCTAGTGATTTGAAGATGCTTGAGATCAGAACCTGTCCATATTGCACGCACAGGGTGAGGTCAAATCCCTGACTGGAGAGAACCCTGATCCCTGATTAGAGAGACCCCAATTTGCACAATTGCCAATGCACAGCCAATTCTAAAATATAAATTCTTGCACATTTAGTGACAGGGGAAATGCAGCTCATTGGAGAGGGTCCAGAACTCCCAAGGCCCTGAAGTCTTAGTCCAGCAATACAGCCACCAAGAAACATCCAGCCCACGACAGAGACCTAAAGACCAGTCCTCAACTGCATGCGTAAACCCTGTAACGAAAACGAGAACCGATGCGACCACTGTCCGAACGTCATCTATAAAGATCATCGCCAAACAGAACAAATTCTCTCTCACACAAAGGGGGTGAATATTTTTTACTAATGGTATATTTTACTAACTTGTCCCTGACTTGTATTATATTTACCTTAAGTTCTTAATCAAATTGTTATTTTCCCCTACATTACAACATTAATCTGTTAACCTGAGGAGAAAAGAGTAGTTTTGGTTTTCTTTTCACTTTTCACTCCTGGTTCAACTATTTTGCTGAATCAAAGATGTTTGATCCAGGTCAAGTGTAATTAATATATTTTTGTTTCCTTTATTCCAGCTAATCACACAAAAATCCCTACAACTGGATCTGAACGAGGAAGAATAAAAGAAATGTAAATACACCTACATTTATTGATGACATACAAAACTTTTTTCTGTTTGATAACACTCACCACCGCTAATAAAATTCACAGGGGTAGAGATGAGACGAAGGCCTAAAATCAGGGCAGAGGCAGAGACAGAGATGGGGGGCACGTTACATTTAACAAGGTGTTGCTACTTTCATTTCTCTCACTGTGGTGACTAAGTCACAGGACATAGCCCAAATCCAGTGTGTGTGTGTGTGTGTGTGTGTGTGTGTGTGTGTGTGTGTGTGTGGGTGTGTGTGTGGGTGTGTGTGTGTTTACATGCGAAGTGCTACAGAAAGAAGAAGAGAGAGAGAGGGAGAGAGAGAGAGAGAGAGAGAGAGAGAGAGAGAGAATCATGCTGATCATCCTAGCACTAGCTGACTATATGCTTATCAGTTCATTGTACATGTAAACACTTGATTAGCGACTTTTAAAGACCCTGTTTAGAAGACAAACAGCAGTACAGCATATTAAACAGTGCAATAACACTAACATGGACGTACCAGAGAGTTTAGGTAGAGAACACAAACACACGCACGCGCACACACACACACACACACACACACACACACACACACACACACACACATAAGAGAAACCCAGAGCGGATTGTTAATAAAGAAAGAAAAAGAACATAGAAGAAGAAGAAGAAGAAGAAGTGTACAGTTAACTGTTCATCATCACATAAACTTCTATAATATACATCGTCCAGTTTGGTAGCCTGAAGATTTCATTTGCTTTACTCTACAAATGGTCTATACACAATTAAATCACATTTCTACAATGTTTGGTTCCAGGACAGCCACAAATCTTTACAGACCATCCTTTTGGTCTTTATTTCATTTCCCCAGTTTCACTGCATTATATTTCTTCTCTTGGGGTCTACCATGAATCCAGGACTATCCAGGCAATGCATACTGTGCCCAGAATACAAGCAGAAGAAAAGAATGCACATATGTATCTGTTACAAAGCACCTTCAATATGAAGGTTTACTCCGGAGATATATTCATATTTAAACATATACACACAGGTCGTTCAGGACGTCCTTTGGCAAAGCCGGCTGTCAGGTAGTGATGCTGGGAAGCAGAGGACTAAGAGGTATAAGCTGTATTTTGCTTCAGTAGAAAGGAAAATACATATATTACAGCAACCAAAAAAAATAATAAATAAAGAGGGAGAAGTGCATCAGACTGTGATTTTCCCTTGAAGAAGATCCTCAGTTATGTTCACAGTTCATTGTTATGGAAAAAGAAAAGAATCAGGCAGATGAAGAATAACCAAACTGATAGGGATTAAAAAAAAATGTCCTTGATATTAGAAATGGACTGACTGTTTTTTCTTTAATAATTGCTGGATGTACAACCAGAGACAGATAGGTAGACAGACAGACAGGTATCCCTGTTTTGTTCTCTCTGATCTGAAGAGTGTATCAGCATATCAGTCTTTTTATTAGATCAGAATGATCGTCTCAACCCTGGCGCACTCCGACGTGCCAGTGCTCACCCGCTCTTGCACGCTGAGCAGGATACCTGGCCTGTCGACCGGCGCCTGCTGTAGTCATGCCAGTGCTGTTGGAGACTGGCACTGGCTCATCTGCATGCTCTGCACGTTGCTCAGGATCTTCTTCTGGTGGCCAGCTAGAGTCACTCCTATCCTCAACAAGTCTCTGTCAGAAAAAAAAATCATTCACAATAAACAGTTACATCAAAGGTGGTTAAAGATGAAAAAGCTGTGTAGTGTCTCGCTATTCTTGTTAAGTATTAAAATACATTTAAATTATTAAAGTATCACTGACATTATACAGTGTGTAATGATATTTGTACTTTTCTGCTGTATTATACACTCAATGACTAATTTAATTGGCGCACTTATTTATTCATGCAATTATCCAATCACATCCAGTGGGAAAAACAGATTGGCTAGAAATTTAAACAGTGTTACTGATTATCAGAATATTTTGTGTAATAACCAATAATTTGGCTGCGAGGAAACTTAAAATTGCCCATATAAATTGGTTGATGCAATCAATACTGGTTGCCACTAGTTTACAGTTATTTGGTGAAATGTTTTAAATACACCTTATGAACTGAGGAAATGTAAGTAGAAAATCTAAGTAAATCTGAATGACTTCATGCATTAAAGAAACATCTAAAATTCAGTCGGAAAATTTTTATTTCTAAATTAATGCAGTAGTCCACTGAATCAAGACAACTAAATCATTACTAGACACAATAGAAATGCTAGGTAGAACAGAAAATGAGACTCTTATTCAGCAAAAGCAAACAGCCATTCACATGTATGGGTAATTAGAAACAGTCAATTGGCCTAATGTGCATGTCTCTGGACTGTGGGAGAAAACCAGAGCACTCAGAGGAAACCCATGCAAGCACTGGGTGAACATGCAAACTCCACACAGAAACGCCAGGACCTTCTTGCTCTGAGGTGGACGTGCTAACCACTACACCACCGTGCCACCTATATCTGCCACTTGCCAGGCAGAAAGGCAGATTTTCTATGAGGTGTTTCTGTTAGCATGTGATTGTTATCAAACTTTTATCACATTTTACAATTTTTTTTTTTTTTTTATTTCATTCTCAGAAATGATGAGCAGTGATTTGGAATGATCTTTATTTACTAAAATTGGTAATTATTATTACACTTTTCTCAAATCTTTTAATATGAATTTACCAAAGCCTTTAAGGATATGTTGAAAATATAATTTGTTAATTAAATACTAATGTTTGATGACATTTTCATCAAGAGTAGGATGCATTGCTGTCAGTGTGTTTCTGCCCTGCGATGGCCTGGTGAGCTGTCCAGGTTGTACTCTGCCCTTGCCGTCGGTTAAGATGGGCACCAGCCTCCCTGTGACCCTAATTAAGATTAAGCAGTTCAGAAAATGAATGATTGAAGTTTGATGAAATATACTTAAATAACAAATGAAACTGTTGGATTTTTAGGCATTTAGTTTGGTATGTGTAACTAAAAACATCACTTCAGGGATTTTATTATGTAAGTGTAAATTGTTATTAATGTGACAGTTACTATTCCCCTGATATTTTTAGAGTGTATACCATTCCTACCATTCATACAATTTATATTGGTTGGATTTAATCAATCTGTTTTTGCAGTGCAGTCAGCAGTAGTCCTGTAGATGGAAATGCCTTGTTGATGAGAGGTGTCAGGTTCAAGTCCATAGGAAATCTACTCATTCACTCACTCACTCAGTCATTTTCTGAACCACTATATTGTATTAGGGTCGAGGAGAGGTTTGCTCCTATCTCAGCCGACACTGGACGAAGGACCTGAACAGCTCGCCAGATCATCGCAAAGCCAACAGACACACAACTATTAACACTCACATCTGGGGGCAATTTGAAACAGCCATTTAGCCTAATGTGCATGTCTGTGGGCAATGGGAGGAAACCAGAGTACCCAGAGGAAACCCACGCAAGCATCGACAGAACATGCAAATTTTATACAGAAAAGCCTGAGCCCGGGACTCAAACTCAGGACCTTCTTGCTGTCAGGCAGGTGTACTAACCACTATGCCACCATGCCACCAACATAGGAATCTACAGTAACTAAAATAAGTACTCTTTACAACCGCGGTGAGCAGAAAAGCATCTCAGAATGTACAAGGCTGATGAGCTACATCCTGAGCACAAAACTGCAAAACCACATGGTGTTCCATTCTATCAGACCTGGAATCTGAAAACCCTTTTCTGATTAACAAAATCATTCCCATTAGAACTTCTTTTGTTTTTCTTAATTCTTCAAAGGAAAGACAGCTGATAATACCCTGAAAAGAGCTACAGGGACACCCTGAAACAGCTCCCTGTTTACTTTGCATGAAAAGTCTTCCATTCAGCAGAATAAACCAGATATAATACATTATTTATACCATAGCCTCTGCACTTATTAACACTCCATATGCCTGCCCAGAGCTAATGTTTTCACTTTCTAACAACTTCTGAATATTCATGTTGATGAATTAAGAGAAGATGAAGCTCCTTTAGTCACTTTAAATAAGTTATTCTCGCTGACAGGGAAAGGCACTGGACTGGACTCAGTCGAGACCACCTAGAATATCAGACAAGACCAATGTCAAATACAAGACAGTATTAAACTGAGGCCAGACCCAGGTACTACAGCCTTGATATAAAGTATAATAAAATATTTTATTAAATATTGTTGTGGAGTTGTACATGACCTGAAGTTGGTGATCAGTGATTGGGTGTTGGGAATGATGGTGATAAGTGATTGGGTTTAAGGAATGATGGTGTTCAGTGATTGGGTTTAAGGAATGATGGTGCTCAGTGATTGGGTTTAAGGAATGATGGTGCTCAGTGATTTGGTTTAAGGAATGATGGTGCTCAGTGATTTGGTGTTGGAAATGATGGTACTCAGTGATTGGGTTTAAGGAATGATGGTGATCAGTGATTGGGTGTTGGGAATGATGGTGGTCAGTGATTGGATTTAAGGAACGATGGTGCTCAGTGATTGGGTTTAAGGTATGATGGTGCTCAGTGATTGGGTGTTGGGAATGATGGTGCTCAGTGATTGGGTGTTGGGAATGATGGTACTCAGTGATTGGGTTTAAGGAATGATGGTGCTCAGTGACCAGTACCAGTTTAAAGTACTAACATTATATTTGGTATTGTAGGCATATGTTGACAGAGACAATGCTAATGATATTTAATTATGGACATGCAGTTTTAAGGCAGACAACCTATGCTAGTGAAATTATTAAGTGTATATGAAGCAATACGTTTCCTGAAGCTGCAAAATAAATCATATTTAGAGATGTTATTTAAGTTTAGACTTAAAAACTAAAAAATAATATGTTTTCTTACAGCAGCCTTTTATTGTCAGCATGTAGTAAAAAAGGTTGGAATTAAATAATGGCTTGTTTAAGTTTTATATCCTATTAGTAGAGGAGCCAATTAGAGTGTGCAATTGCACATATCCAGTGGGTGTGGATATAATAATAAGTAAAACATGTTGACTGAGGTCATTATAATTATTATTTAATTAAATTAAATGTAATTTTATTTTATTTTATTTATTTGTTTGTTTGCTTCTTTCCATGCCTTTAATAACTGGCAGCTTCATGGAGGATTGCTACGAATCATTTCTGGCATGATTCAGGGGAAGAATATAAGCTTTTCAGGAAATAAGTCCAGTGACCCTGACTAAATACTGGGTTACCCTGAAAGGTTTTATCAGAGGTATTTCATGGTTGTAACAAGCTATAGACTCACTCTGAAGTAATCTGGGCTATAAGTTGCAGGGAAGTGAAGCCAGAGTTGAGAAAATTCTCTCTATACTGAGCCATCTTCATAGCAGACAGCCAGTCCTCCACTGAGCTGAAGGTGGTGAAGTCAGGGAGAGTTCTGTCCAAGAGTGGCTGAGACGGACTTCAGACAAAAAGAGAAAAGGAATGAGTAATTTATTCACATGATAAAAAGACAACCCCATAATTACTGAGCATGCTGAAACAAAGAAATAAGGCACAAAATATAAAATATTCTCCTGTCATATCTTGGAATTTTTTTGTGTCTGTGACAGAGGGCATAAATTCATGTTTTTCTTCATGATGTGTTCTAGTTCTGCACTGAGCTCCTTGATCTGTGACATTTTTGTGCTCTCTTGTCTGCTGATCAATATTAGCACCCCGTCTAGTTTTCTTTATGTCACTTTTAATCCCCTTTCACCTCAAGGCGAGGTGAAAGGGGAGGTGTATGAAAGTATATTTAGGAGGAATTTCAACATAACATACAGAGTATGAAAAGTATTACATGCACACCATCAGCTCAGGACAGACTACTGTATTCAAACTATTTCATTTATTCATTTCCTAAGCCGCTTATTCCTAATTAGGGTCACAGCGAGGCTGGCGCCCATCTCAGCTGACTCTGGGGGGGGGCGAGGTACACCCTGGACAGCTCGCCAGGCCATCACAGGGCCAACACACATACAACCATTCACAATCACTCTCACACCTAAGGGCAATTTGCAACAGCCGATTAGCCTACCGTGCATGTTTTTGGACTGTGGGAGGAAACCGGAGTACCCAGAAGAAACCCACACAAGCACGGGGAGAACATGCAAACTTCACACAGAAACGCCCGAGCTGGTAATCGAACCCAGGCCTTCTTGCTGTGAAGCGGACGTGCTAACCACGACACCACCGTGCCGCCCTGTATTCAAACTAATTATTACTTTTTTTAATCAAAGCACTAGTTCAAACTTCTTTAAGGATACAAGAGCAAAACAAAAATATTTATATTTTACCCTTTCTTATTCTTTTGTGTTGTTAAAGAACAAGTTAAAAACCTGTTCTTAAAAAGATTTTTCCCCGTGTCCTGGCTTGGGGGTAAACAATGGAAATCTGCCAAGCAAGGAATACAAAAAGAAAATAATGATCTTATTTGTTAGCTCTAGAACAGCAGTGAGTTGCTCTTATCAGCTAGCACTGTTAAATCTTATATACATGCAAGTACTGTCTCTGTGGCTATTTAGCGTCATCCACCTCGGCTTTGATGAATAACTGTTAATCATGTTAGCTTTTCCAGTTTTTTTAGCTCTTGTGAAAATAGGGGGACAATGTGTCAAAATGGCTATAATTCCTAAATGGCGAAAGTGCAATAATACTTTTTTAACCTTTTAAATTACATCTGGAAGTCTACAATTCAATCACATCTTTATTGCTTCTTTTCAAATCCAATGTGGTGGTGAGCAGAAGCAAAGTACACAAATAGTACATCTTTCCTAATACTTGTAAAGCAAACTGTATCTCACAATTACTTAAAATAAATAATTAAAGGCACGCTTGCAAAATGTATCTTAACTAAAAAAACATTAAATTGCACAGTGAAATTTATGTTCCAGTTGTGGGATAAAACGTTCATTCACTGACTCTCCAAATTGCTTATCCTGTTTAGGGTTAAGGGCCTATCCTGCAGTAAATCCCAGCTGACACTGGGTGAAAGGCAGAGTAAACCCTGTACAATGGCCTTCACAAGACCATTCCAGGGCCAACACAGACAAACATCCATTCACACTCACATTCACATCTAGGGGCGATCCAAGACAGTCAATTAGCCTGATGTGCATGTTTTTAGACTGTAGGAGGCAACAGGGTCATGTGGCAGAATCCCGCACAAGTACAGGGAAAATATGCAAACTTCCCACAAGTCCTTGTGACCACAGGGTTTCATACCCAGGACCTTCTTGCTGTGAAAGGAGAGTGCTAAACAGTACGGGAAGTCATTCATTCATTCATTAATTTGCAGAGTCGCTTAATCCTATTAGGGTATAAGGCTGGAGCCTATCTCAACCAAGTATGGCCGAAGGCAGGGTACACCTTGAACAGGGCCAACATGGACGCAACCATTTACACTCACATCTAGGGGCAAAGGCCAATTAGTCTAATGTGCATCTCGTTGGACTGTGGAAGGAAACTGGAATACCCGGAGGGAACCCACTTATAAAATAATATAATTTTCTTATATTAACAGTCATTTATAAAGTTTAGTAGGCGAGGACTGGTGAAAGCAATGAAATGAAATAAAATAAAAAATATATTGGTTTTTAATTGAGATCTAGATCTGAGATTAAGGTGGCATCATTAAAGTTTATAGTTTTCACACACTGTGGATGGATTCTACTCTCAACTAAAACACAACCAATACTTTTCTGTGCATGTTTGGGCTTCGTTATACAGAAGCACTGTGGAATTTTTGATTCTGACTGGTTGGAAAGCTTCTGAGGAATTTTCAATAACAGCAGCTCTGATTTGCTGAAAAGCAAATCATACTATACTAATGTGTACGTGCGAACATTATCATTTCTTTAGTAGCAACGCATTCACATGAACTTCTTTAAATTATTCTCAACATAATCCAAGACTAATAATAAAGAGATTTAAAAAATGTTATTAAAAATGAGTCCTTAATTAACAAAGAAAGAAAATGTTGATATGAGCTCTGGGATCTGGGAAAACAGTTATGTAAGAAGTCTGCAATGTGAGTGCTGTGTAACAGCCAGTATGTTTTACACCATTCAAGACAGCATTGTTTGTGTGTGTGTGTGTGTGTGTGTGTGTGTGTGTGTGTGTGTTTATTAAAAAGTGTAATGAGTGACAACTGTTATTATCTCCTACAGTGATAGGAGGGCTGTTCGTTAAAGATTTCCCTGACCCACTTCCAGTTATTGAGGCTGAAATTGTACATATATAATAATACATATCCTTGAACTCCTAACAGTTTCTCTTTGCATCATCAGTTGTAGTGTGGGCGGACATCGGTGGAAACGGCTCCCATTCCTAGGTGACCACAGTCCACCATTGATAAAGACACTATCCAAGAAATGGAGGCCACCATTTTAGAGGATCGCTGCATAACCATTCACCAACTAGCCCAAGACGTCAATATCAGTGTGGAGTTTGAGCAAAAGATCATCCAGGACCACTTTCACATCTTAGTCTGGACAATGGATTTCCTGGTTGCTCACATCTTTCTAGAAACGGGAATAAGTCACTTGATCCCAGACTCTATTGGCTGCGTACCAAGAAAACCAGGAGGACCACTTCGACAGACATCATGCAATCCACAGACTAAAGTCCAGTTGAAGCAATGAAAGTATTATGACTCACCACCTCCAAAGAAGGCATATGTCCAACCCTTGGTGGGCAAGGTCATGCTCAAGGTCTTTTGGGAGCATCATGAGTGATGATGAATTTCCTGGTAAAAGGTACCCGGGACATACTACATTTCACTGCTACAGAAATTGTGGAAGGCCTTCAGACCCGAGAGGCGTGGCATGCTGACCAAAGATGTCCACCTACTATAAGACAACACCCGTCTTCACAACTCACATGTTGCACAGAAAAACGCACGGTTCTGCAGCAATGAAATCCTAATTCACTCCCGTTACTCTCCCGATCTCGCACCATCTGAATTCCACCTCTTTCCAACCATGAAGTGACTTTTGAAGGGTAAGCACTTCCCAGATGATGAAACACTGATTTCTGAGATCAAGTCGTAGCTTCTGACATGACCTGCAGACTTCTACAGACGAGGGCTCTACAGCTGCATAAAACAATTGGAGAAGTGTGTGACCTTCGGTGGTACCCATGCAGAGAAAACTAATAACTGTGCCAAGTTTGGTTCCTCTCAGTCCATGGGGAATGAGTCAGACGAAATCTTTAAAGCACAGCCCTCTTCGTAAATGACAGCAGGAACTAACATGGCTCATGAAAATATTAAACAAAAAAAATGCTGTGGTGTAAAAGTAAGAATACACTTCCTAATACAGTAAGAGAAAACTAATGAGCTTTATTTGACTTCACATCACAGCACCCTGCTGCTGATTATCTCCTCAAAGTAGCACATAAGAAATGTGAACTAGTGTGTAATGAATATTTAATATTTAACAACCTAAAGATTTATTTTTTACTGAAATGTACAAGTATGCACACAAGTGTGTGTGTGTGTGTGTGTGTGTGTGTGTGTGTGTGTTGCTACTCACATGGATGGCATGCTAGCAACAGCCTTTAGACTCGTCGGGTTGCGGATGAGTTTGTCGAGCGTGTTGACAATATCGGTAAAACGCGGCCGAGCATTGCGATCTTTCTGCCAGCAGTCTAACATGAGCTGGTGCAGAGCAGTGGGGCAGTCCATTGGGGCAGGAAGCCTGTAGTCTTGTTCTATAGCGTTAATCACCTATATGCACACACACATACACATATTTAATTATTTAATTGCATATTCCAGATGATGACTAGTCATCTCCAATCTACAGTATATTTAACAGTACAACTCAAATAATTATACAGAGACATAATAAAAGTAAATACATCTTTCATCATAAAGTTTTATCTGATTAAACTTGTTAACATATTATTCATTCATTTTCTGAAGCGTTTAATCTTAATTAGGGTCACGGGGAGGATGGCACCCATCTCAGCTGACTTTGGTCAAGGGCAGAGTACACCCTGGACAGCTCGCCAGGCCATCCCAGGGCTTATTACTATTTTATAAATATTTTAAATTACAGTATATAGACTGTATAGTATTTAGTTATACTGCGAACACCAGGAGTAAAAGAGTTGTCTTGTGGGTTGGTACGATGGTGAGGACTTAACCAGCATCTGATTGTACAAAACCCTGGGATCCCTCTTCATCAGTCAGTTAATT
>JAQMYF010000008.1:761603-773184 GCA_030014195.1 Neosilurus mollespiculum
CACACACACACACACACACACACACACACACACACACACACACACACACACACACACACACACACACACTCACAGGCCCTGAGGCTGATGGCTCAAATTAAACCTAACTTCCCTAATCCTTTATTGTCTCTTTCTTTCCAATTTTCCGTTCTGGATTTTAATATTAGATTATGACCTTGCCGTTGATCACCAGGTCTAAGAGCCATATTTCTCTTCTATTTTAGTAGAGTATCCATTTAAACAAATGTGATTATCAGCTGCAGTTCACTGCTGTAAAATCTTGGATAAAAAGGTTTTTTCGACAGCGCGTGGGTGTGTATGCGTCTGTGTGCATGTATCTCATTACTGTAATTAGGAACAGTGATATTTTTTCCATGCTCACACCTCTGTGGCCGAATACTTTAAGGTGGAAGTGGATTCTCACATTGCATCATTTTAGTGATTTGCACTGGGTGTAGACTGTGTGACACACTTTTTTTTGCTCAATACACCACTGTATGAGATACGCCAAATAAAATCATAGCTGTTTTGCATACATCCCTCCAAAAGTACTGGTCTTGTAGATTTTATTCCCTGGTATTTACATCTGAATATGTTAAACACTTTCACTCATTTGCTGAGCTTCTCAATCCTACTACAGTCATGGGGAGGCTGCAGCCTATCTCAGCCGACACTGGGCTAAGGCAGGGTGCACCCTGAACAGCTCGCCAGACCATCATAGGACCAACACACCCACCCACACACTCAAACATAGGGGCAATTTGGAACAGTCAATTACTCTAATGTGCATTTGGGCAGTGGGAGGAAATCAGAGTACTCTGAGGAAACCCACACAATCATGGAGAGAACGTGCAAACTCCACACCGAAATGCCCAAGACCAGGACTCGAACCCAGGACCTTCTTGCTGGGAGGCAGACATGCTAACCACTACACCACCCCAATGTTAAACAACATCACACATTCTGCATGAAACGACACAGTATTTTAAATTAAAATATAGAAATGCAACAAGTAACAGGTGTTTTTTGGTTAAGCCCCTTTCAAAAACATCCTGTAATTTTATATATTTATTCTTTATACAAATGTACTATAAATCTGATGATGGAGAGGACTGTGTAGTTCAAAAATATGTGTTGTACATCTGTCATGGGGTAAAATAGGTCAGGTTTGTAAGTGATACAGTACAATGTTCACATATATTCCTGTGATACAACATTAACATACGACTTTGGTACAACGCAACCAAAGGCTGTCAAAAACATTATGTACTATTCACGTGGTTATATGAGGAAGTCCTGTGGGTTTAATGCAAGGAAACCACAGGACTATTTAGGAAGACTGTACAATTCAAGAAAATCAAGAACTAACTACAAGATGGAAGAAATTCTGAACATGTTCAGATTTCCAGGATGGAATTTCGTTTGCACAACCGGTGAAGTTTGCATGACACTCCCACAACTGTCAGGAATTTGCACTTTTTTTAATGTTGACCTGATGTATACCTGTTCAGCAACATGTGTAACAAAGGCTTTACCCTGATTTGTCATATAAAACTGACTGTTTAATCATTAAATATGATTAAAGCTTAGCTTAGTTAGTGTAAGCTTAGCTTTCACCTGGGAGATTATTATTAACAAAACTGAAACTCAAAAAATAGAGGCTCATACAATTTTTAGGTTTTTAAGCATACAATTTTAAAGAAAATCGTGTTTAAAGTTCAAAGTATTTAATAATTTCCAACTTTATACCCACTTTGCTGTGATGGGTCAAAATATTAACGGAAGCACAGAACAGGAACTAATTAAATGGGTAATTAAGCTAACAGGGCAGGTGATACAAATGAAGGAGGAAATCAGTGAGTGAAAGGTGGTAAAAAGAAAACTCATTGTTAACCTTTCCTTCTTTCACTTCAGAACATAGTTGGGAAACACAGGGGATATTTATTTATTTATTTGTGTTTTTTATTTATTTCCTCCAGGACTGAAGTTAATTCAGCATTTAAAGGAGCTGCGCTACTCAAATTCAAAATTCAAATTTTATTTGTCACATACAAATTATACACAGTACAATATGTAGTGAAATGCTTAGTACGACTGTCCAAAATGTAAAGAATAAACTATCAAAGCAACAAGAAGAAAAGAACAATAACTAAAATGTTTTAGTTTAGGAGGATTTAAAAGTCAGTTAAAGGATTTTAAAGGTCAGATAAATATAAAATGCAAAAAGATAGAAATAAGAAAATATATAGAATAAAATAAAATGTACTTATAAGATAAAATATAGGATACAAAAAAAAAATATATATATATATATATAAATATAATGCAAATGTACAGGCAATATAATGAAATATAATTTATTGCAGTGGCGATTTTACTAGTAAAAGTCTGTAAAGTGTCTGTGTGCAAAAAGTGACAAGTGTCTGTAAAGTCAGTAAAGTGGCAAAGTGTCTGTGTGCAACAATCAGCTGAGGTGAATGTTTTATGTGTGGGGGTAAAGTCTACAGTGTCCAGGTACTAGTGTTTTGGTTCAGGGCCCGAACGGCCTGCAGGAAGAAGATCCTCCTCATTCGCTCAGTGTTTGCTTTCAAGGAACACTACTCTTATAACACCAGCCTCATACACCTATCAATAGAGATATCTATCAAGAGCTCCGCCTTTAGGCAGTGCATAAATCTATATTATTATTATCATTATTAATATTATTATTATTATTATTATTATTATTATTATTATTATTATTATTATATAGGAACTTTCCTTAGTTTTCTAAGTTTCCTTCAGTACTAGTCAATTGGAGGACACTATGCACATACATTTGCATAATAATTCACAAATAGGGCAGGCGAGGGTTAGCTTGGCAAATGCACATCCTTGATTTTCAGGAGACAGGAGGAAACCCTTGGGAACACAAAGAGAACCTCTGAAATTCCACATAAACAATCCTGACATCATGAATACCTGTTTCGTTTTAAAGATACCAATAAAACATTCTTACTTCAGCCTGTCTGAGTCCAAGTAATCACCTGTGAGTCTATTCTACTGTGACTTAAAATCCTCTGATGTTTGTTAAAAAAAAAAAAAAAAATCCTCTGATGTTTGTTAAAAAAAAATCCTCTGATGTTTGTTAAAAAAAAAAAAAAATCCTCTGATGTTTGTTAAATGGTTTTAGGTGCTTCTTACTGTATCACTGAATTAGACAAAAAGGTGAAACTTTCTGATTTCAGCGTTGGGAGGGAAAGGAGATGAGGAAGTGATCGGAGAGAAGATGCTACAGTGTATAAATACTGCATTTTGGGTGCTAGCGCACAGATTCCTAAAATATCTGGTAAAGGAAGAGTAGAAAAAAGGTAAGGAGAAGAATAAAGAAGCTACATGCTCTGCTCCCACCTGTGTGTACTTACTATTTTCCATTTGAATACTTTCATTTTCCATTTGAAACAATGTTGGACTCCTATAGCCATAATACAACCTGCCAGTTCATCCAACCACAGCATTTGTCATTCAGAACGAGGTGGTGGGGGGTCGGGGGGTGGTAGCAGGGAAGAGAGGTCCTATTCTTTGCTTTTTCCCATTCAATTTCCTTCCTTCTTACTCTTACTTCTCCCATGAGAGGCGATGGTCCTCGCTGCACGATTGCTAGGGAACAATCTTTCATTCATTCCGGACTCACCTTGTATTTTTAGTTATGTTTTTTTAAACTCTGGATCTATTATGCACGTATGCCTAATAAATCATGTTATTCAGGAACAGTAATAAATAATTCTGTAACTGCAGTGAGGGAGGATATGTAGATCCATGGGTCTGGAGTGAATGTAAGTCTCTCAGTACAGACAGTCCCCGGGAGTTTACAAAGTTAGAGATTTATCCCTTTCTAAATGACTTGTCCTTGTGTTTGGAACAGGACATAAAGTTTAAAACCAGACAAAGTGCTCACACCTCAGAGATTTAAATAATTTGAAATGACTGCTTAAAATGAGCAATTTTAATTAATAATCTCTTTTGTACCACATCTTTCACTTTCCGTCTTGTTTTACTCTTTAAAACAGGAGGGCTCTGGGTTTGAGTGCCGAGCTCGGTGAAGGCGCTTCTGTGTGGAGTTTGTATGTTCTTCCTGTGCTTGCATGAGTTTCCTCCTACAGTCAAAAGGCATGAACATTAGACTAATTGACTGTTCCATATTGCCCTTAAGTGTCAATGGTTGTGTGCGAGTTGCCCTGCGATGGACTGGTGAGTTGTTCCGCCCAGAGTCGGGTGAGATAGACTCCAGCCTGCCTGCAACCCTAGTTGGATTAAATGGTGCCGAATGAATGAAAGAAACCATTATTTGTAACATATTTCTTTTTCATACTTTTCTCAGTAAAGTGCTTTGTTAATGACCGGATAACAACATGCACACTTTACTTCTTCATTCATTCAAGCCAATTAATTGATTAATCGATTGATGAGTGTCGCGGGGAGACTGGTGCCCATCTCAGCTGACTCTGGGCAAAGGTGGGTTGCACCCTGGACAGCTCACCAGACCATTGCAGGGCTAACACACACAACCATTCACACTCACACATAAAACAATTAGCCTACTGTGCTTGTTTTTGGACTGTTGGAGGAAACCGGAGTACCCAGACGAAACCCACGTAAGCACAGGGAGAATAAGCAAACTCCACACAGAAATGCCCTGAGCCCAGGAATTGAACCCAGGCGTACTTGCTGTGAGGTGGACATGCTAACCACTGTGCCACCGTGCCACATACACTTTAATTGTTATATTTTTTTTTATTCCTCTTTAGTTTTGTTGGGAGTGGATTTATCATTCAAAAAATGAACAAACTAGAAGGTCCTGGGTTTGAGTCCCGGACTGGGCGAGGGTGTATCTGTGTGGAGGTTACATTAAAGTTTAGCTCCCTTCGAGAAAAGGGAAAATGCTACTCACTCGGGAGCCATAGTGACATGTGCTTATCAGTATATATATTCTTAGTTATATATTCTTTTCAGTATATACTCATATACGTCTAAAACGGAGGTGGTGCAGAGAATTCAATTCAATTTTTTAATTCAGTCTTATTTGTATAGAGCTTTTTACAACTGACATTGTCGCAAAGCAGCTTTACATAGTACAAGTAATTTAAAAAGGAATTTAAACATTTTTCTACAACCCCTACACATCCCTAATGAGCAAGCCCACAGCGAGAAAGCAGTAAAAGATGTGTATGAAACCAAATATAAGACAGATTTATTTTAACATCTGTATCTTTGTTGAGAAAAAACATTTAGGAGATTCATTTCCACAGCAGTTTCTTAGAGATTGCATATGCTGTTTCTTTTGTCACCAGATGATGGGGATGCTGGCTCATGCATCTGTTATTTCTCAACACACGTCTCCAAGCTGCTCATCTCACTGCACCACAGGATTACTGTAACACATTCTGATGAAAGCACTATCCACCCTCTTTTTCATACATGAGCTCACAGATGTTTATGATTGGTTAGTGCTGCTGTGATTGACAGGGGAGAGAGTTTCCTATTCCTCTGACCAAGACACTAATTTAGATCCTTTAGAGGTGAGAGATGGAATGCTACTCACTCGGGAACCATAGTGGCATGTGCTTGCAGAATATTCTTATCTTTGATCCTCTGCATCATAAACCGATGGAAGGTCATAAAATATCTGAAAATTCAAATAATACTGAATACATGTCAACCAACACATCACATCACATTTATATTAGCAGCATTTTTTTTATTTATCTATTTTTATATTTTTATTTTACTTTTATATATAAGACAAGAGAGCTGCAGACTGGTAAATCTGATGACATGCCATGACTCTCACCACTCACTCACCCACTTATCTGCAAAACTACTTAATCCTACTAAGATCATGGGGAGGCTGGAACCCGGAATCTCAGCCAACACTGGGCAAATGTGGGGTACACCCTGAACAGCTCGTCAGACCATCGCAGGGCAGCACACACACAATCATTCACATGTACATCCACAACTAGGGGCAATTTAGAAGAGCCAATTAGCCAATTGTGCATGTCTTTGGAGTGTGGGAGAAAACAGGATTACCCAGAGGAAAGCCATGCAAGCACAGGGAGAACATGCATAGCTGGGAACTCAAACCCTGCTGTGATGTAGATGTGCTAAATAGCCAGTGCACTGAAGTGTGCATCTGAAGTGTAGAGCAGATGAGCAGTGCCACAATTACTTCCAGGTTTCGAATGGTGAAAGTAATACATTGTTCTGCATGTGGTGCACAAACATACAGTCCACACCCCATTTATTTATTTCTATATAGATTTATTTGACTGTTTAACATTATGTTTTGTATTATGTACATTAACTGTGTTTGCTTACAGGACGTCCTATAGAACGCATATTGTGAAGAGCTACATGGGTATTTTTGCTGAATTATTAAAAAAATAATAATAAATACCCACCTCAGTGGACCAGAAAGGAATTTCATTTGGATTGGTGAGTTTGGATTGGAGTGGTTTCAGTGAATTCCAGTACGGTGAATACAAAAACATTTGTCATGGACATGAACAGATTGTTGGATGTAAATGTACAGTAGCTGTCCTTTTGTAGATTCTTTTACCAATAAGCAAACACACGTGAAGACACACACATCTGCTCTGTAATATCTAAACAATCAGAAGTGTGAGAGAGTAAAAACCATTTTAGCAGGCTCTTAGTTTTAAATATATAAATATTGAAGGGCATGGTGTTTTTTTTTTGTTGTTTTTTTTAACTTACTTTTCTGTAACATGTTGTGTTCACCAGTATCTGAGTCATTTTCTGAAGCGCTTAATCCTAATTATGGTCGCGGGAAGGCTGGCACCCATCTCAGCCGACTCTGGGCGAGGGCAGAGTACACCCTGGACAGCTCGTCAGGCCATCGCAGGGCAGAAGCACGCTGACAGCAGACGCTGACTCTTGACGAAAATCAGCAATGGTTCTCTTACATTCCTCTCACCACAGACAGTGAGAGACACGGCCGGCCTTTGATAACCCAGTTAGCTGCACTGGGGGGACAGCAGTGACAACCCGATGACAGTGGGGCTCGAACCCCCAACCTTGGGATCAGCAATCCAGCACCTTACCACCGGGTCACCACTGCCCCCAAAATGCTGACCAATGATTGATAACTAAAAATAGAGGCAATCAGTGATTGGTTCTTGAAAAATTGAAGATAAGTGATAAGTAATGGGACAGATGGTGAGCAGTGATTAGTTGTCAATAGTGATGATCAGTGATTGGTCAGTGGGAAACTCTTTTTTCATTGATTTATTTAATTTAAACTCATTAAGAGTTGTGTGTTTAAGCTCACTTTTAACACTACAGTGACCAAGGAGAAGCTCTCTGATAGACTGCACTGATCAGGTCACAACACTGTCTAAAACCTCCATCTAACAGAGACGTCTGCTCAGACCACGGACTGTTTTTAAGCTAAATAAGACACACTAGTAAAACATTCCAGATATCTAAGGAGTTTTCCTAGATCATCACACGTACACCCTGGGAATATATTGTATGTCGGGTCATGGGAACATGAAATTGATTTTTGCTCTACACTGAGGAAGAAAATAGCGAGACAAAGCTCCTGTGTGACCGCTGCTTCGTCTCTGGTCATGCATGATTAACGAGTTTTATTTTTACTTTATAAATGACAGTGGAGAGAATATTCTGAGGATCAGCAGCAAGCTCAGTTATCCATCACAGCCTGCTACATGTGCTGTGAGGATCTCAGGCCTGTTTACGCTGCTAACTTTCACTTTTTTTCTTGCGAACTCAGCCGGATCTATACACAATCACAGCCTGACTAATGCTGTGGAAATTATAGCATACTCTGGCATATGGTCTTAAATCATCTTTCTTTAAACGTTGAGATGAATTGTTTTCTGCGCGCGCACACACACACACACACACACACACACACACACACACACACCTTCTAGATAATCTCTTTCCCCTCCAGCTCTCCATTTCATTAGTCTCCTAGGGAGAGCTTCTTGGCTGTGTATCGTTCCTCCTCTGTGTGTATGTCTCAACATGCCCTCACACAGCAGGATGGACCCAAGTGTGAGAGTCTGTTTGATCGCCGGATGTTTATGTCCTAGTGTGCCACCGAATGGTTCCATTCCTTTAATCCCTCTCTGAGATCCCTACCTTTCTACTTCATCTTTTTTCCATCACTCTTCTCACTCGCTTTTGACAGTCATGCGTAGACACACAGAAGTAGAACACCATTAGCAAGTCTCCTCACTGATTAATAAAGCCGGCAGGGACACTCATGGGATTTGTTGGTCACACTATAGTCATGCTAGTAGGACTCTCTTTTATTTTTAGAACATGACTAACTCATTTTGTACCTTAACATCAGGTGCAGGCCTAGTACTCTGGAGTACACTACAGATTTATTACGTTGATGATCAATTTTCTTTTTCCGAGTTCTTCCGACTCTGACCCCCAGTATCATCTACAGCTTTGTGACTCTGGCGCCTTGGTGTGACTTTTAGCTTTGTGACTCTGTCTCCTTAATTCTAGTATTCAAATATACACAACAAATGTGGTTCCAATTTACTTTGTTTCAGTTAGTTTTCAGCCCTAGTGCCTGTTCTACCAGTGGTGTGGACAGTGGCCTTCATACCTGAGAGTTTTTGTTGTCATGTCAGCAGCAGTAATGCCGTGGTAAATCAGGGTCTCATTCCAAATTGGGTTCAACGTGTTCTTGAGGGTTTTTGTGCGCAATTTATTTGCCTGTGTAAAGAAAGACAGAAAGAAAGAGTTAGGTCTTAAATCATGCAGCGACAGTAGAGTGTTGGTGCTGGTAGTGTGTTCATCCTGTGGAATTTATCAAGCAGTAATGTAAGCTTAATACGACTGGGACTGAAAGTCATTTAAAACTCACTGTTTACAGCCAAGCAAGCATGACACTACACTACAGACAGAAAACGGGGAATAATTTGGGGTGGCGATTTAGGGGTATAAAGTAGGTGATTGTTCCTGTGTGTATTAGTGTATTGATTATGTGTGTAATGGTGTGGCATGCTAGAGTGAGATGAGCTTCATTTCTGTCCTCTCCTCAGGACACACTCTCTCTCTCTCTCTCTCTCACACACACACACACACACACACACACACACATACAAATCACCTTGCCTTTTCTTTTCTGAAAAATCTTGTCCATGTCCAAGGAGACACACAAACAGGTGTCACACGCCCAAACCGTAGCTGAACAATAATTATTCATCTGTGTAATTATCGGTAAATTAAGATTGAAATTTAGACCCTACATGAGTGCACACACACACACACACACACACACACACACACACACCATTCATTCAATTATTTGCTGAACTGCTTAATCCTAATAGGATCATGGGGAGGTTGGAGCCTATCTCAGCTGATTCTGGGTGAAGGCGGGTGTACCATCGGGTGTACTAGACAGCTCGCCAGTCCATTGCAGGGCAACACACACACCCACCCAGTCACACACCCACTCACACCTACGGGCACTTTGGAACAGCCAGTTAGCCTAATGTGTTTGTCTTTGGACTGTGGGAGGAAACCAGAGTACCCCGAGGAAGCCCACACAAGCACAGGTTGAACATGCAAACTCCACACAGAAACACCATTAAGACTGGGACTTGAACCCACAACCTCCTTGCTGTGAGGCGGAAATGCTACCCACTTCACCACTGTGCTGCCCACACACAGCACTTTGTTCTTTTCTCTGTTTTTTTATAGCGTTTCTGAACGTCAACTACATTAAGACTGTGGTCCATTTCTTTTTCCGATCCTCATTTACTTCTGCTTGATTGCATCCCGTGGTCCATGTTAAGTTCTGTTCCCTTTTACAGCAGAAGCTGGAGAGGTCCGGAGTTAAGCCGGCTCCTCTATAGTTCGCCTCTGAAACTCACGGTTAGCATGCTAGCTAGTTATCCACCATTATTCTGTACATAACAACAGAGAGAAATTTCACTCGAAACATCAGCAGCATTATTTACATTCTGCAGCCTGATACGCCATTAATAACGTGACTGATGACTCAGTGGGCCGAGGTCAATCCTCTCATGCGAATGAGATCACAGTGTGATGGAGAGACCGGGAGAAAACAATCTGTTAAATGATGTGTTTAATGAAAGCGTAATCACTCCGTGCCATTGTGAACTTAATTACTTTCTCAGTTATAATCTGAAGTTCTGCTAGCGCGCGTTCCTGTCGCTAGTATTTCAAGCCACTTGGACATCTTCTGGTCCTTATATGGAAATGTGGATATCCAATTCGATTCAGTCCTCAGACCTCAGATATAACTTCTGACAAAAGCGATATTCAGAAGTTATGTGAGACTTTCACATGCAGGGGGTGGAGTTTGATGAAAGAAGTTTGTCTAAGTTATGTGCAAAGTAATCACAATACGTCCTGGTGAAACGCTAGTTTCTTTTACACTTTTTTAAATTCCAGTTTTTTCTCGTTTGAAGGTCTGTGCTTAAAGGTGGTGGTCTTGAAGATGGTTAAAAAAACAAAAAACAAAAAAAAACACACCTGCCTCTGAATACACATTATGTAATAACATCGGTTACGTACCCACTATCGATTATCACGACGCCCTTTTAGTTTGTTCTGAGCACACGAATCGGATATACACCACCATCTTACCGGTCCTTTGACCTTGACAGCTGTAGCATCACATTAGCATTAGCTTAGCATTAGCTAACAAGCATAAATTTACATCACTTTGAAGTTCACAAAATGACTTAATTTGCACTCTGATTAAAAAAGATGATAAACAAACTGAATCACATTTAAACTATTTTGCAAAAGCATTATATTTGTGTTACCTTCGCCATTTTCTTTCTATTATTTTCTCCAGAAGAACTCTCAAGTGGAATTATGGGATGCACTGCTGTAAACGTAGTGTGAAGCCTTCACATACTCAGGATTTAGTATGACATTCAGTACGAACACTGCAAACTATTTTTGTGTTTTATATCATAGAAGTGTGAATATTCAGCTGGAGCCTCTATCCGGGATGCTTCTCCTAAAAAATGAATCAGCCTCGAAGGTGAGAGCCGTGCGGGTGATTTGATCTGATTTTGAAGTTCATCTACTGAAGCAGCTGCGTACCTCTACTCTACCCGGAACTTTCCCTACAGCCATACGGACATAAGGTTAGCTTCCACTACAACCGCAGGCCGTAAGCTACCTGTTCGTTTACTACGCTAGCTCTGTAGCTAAGCTCTTCATTTTTAAACCTCGACTTTAACACCAGCGTCTCTCAGGATAACGACGCTCATGGTGCTGACGTGCGAAAGGGTTTAGCAGAATGTTATTTTGGGCTGTTCAGAATGAGACGTTTGGCGGGGGGTGTGAACGCTGATTACTGGTGAGAATTAACAGCTGGATGATGGAGGAATGGTGATGCTTCAGTTCGATTCTCTACAGCTGGGCCACGTCCCAAATACCACTGAATCAGTAGAGTTCTCCAAGCAAGGATCGGCTCAGAGAGAGAGAGAGAGAGAGAGAGAGAGAGAGAGAGACACAGAGAGAGAGAGAGCGAGAGACAGAGAGAGCG
>JAQMYF010000008.1:773284-786276 GCA_030014195.1 Neosilurus mollespiculum
AATATATTTAGCTCTACTTCGACGTATCGAGCACTGTTCTACGGAAAATCGACTCAAGATCTTATATATATATATAATGCAGGATAAATGTGGACAGGAATGCAGTAATTAATTCAAAGCAGAGAGGAAGATTCTGCAAAAAAAAAAATCTTGCACTGTCAGCAAACATTCGGCCTTGGCTGATTGGCTCAGAGCCATGACCTCATATCTGAATGGTTTAGAACCACAGTGATTGGCCCACCACAGGCAGTAAACTAATTAACAGTGTGCAAAATACAAAGACAGCATGCAAAACCAAAGACTTCGCAGGCTTTTCTCAACTTTGCACACACACACACACACACACACACACACACACACGCACGCACACACACATACACACACACTTGCATGCTTCAAAAGTCGATAGGTCAATAAAAGGGGAAGGCAAAACCTTAAAAAAAAAATTACATCCTCAACAATGGAGAACTCGCATTATGTTGGAGAAGAAAATAAAATCCTAAATTGTACACTCTGCAAAGACTGTATTGATGCACAACTGCCCTTTCACATATGTGCAGGCATGCAAGTAATACATTTTAAAAATAGCAAGCAGTTATGAAATTGCTATTGTACTTCACAATGTAGACTACTTTATAGACATAAAACATCAATTTCTAACTCAAATTGTGGCAGCAGAGGTACAACCAAGCATCAGTTCCAAACCGGGAGGAGTCAGGTAGGACCAGCAGGTAACATGTTATGAGTTTCACCTGTGTCTAATTACTGACAGTGCATTTAATTGTGTTTCTTGGGTGCTTGCAGAAACCAAAGAGGGGAGCAGTGTATTGTGTTCCAGCACAGAACTGTGTGTCTGTGTCTTGCTATATCTCTGTGTGTGTGCACCTTGTAGTGGCCATCATGGACTGTCCATAATGCATGTTCAAGTGTAAGGTGTTTCATAAGTGTACTTTTTGCCAGACCATCTTAAGCCAAAGTTCTATATAGTTATATCATTAGACATGTGGCCACATGTCTTGGATTCTCAGGAGAAGAAAGGGGCAAAGCTGTCAACTGGTCACCACCTGGTAGTGAGTTGGATTTGGTGAAGGGGAAGAATGCCAGAAAGACTTGGTAAACAAAAGGTGTAGTGTGGGTAAATTGGGAATGTCTGGCAGATACACTCATCCAAAAGATTTTTAACTCACACCTTTTATAGAGCTTTCATTCCATCCTGGGCTAGGTTGGGAAGTTAGAACCCCAATTGTCCATGTTCAAGGTCTCCATTATGGATGTAGCTTCTGGGAGCTGTGGTCAAATAGTCATCCAAGCCTGTGGTAGCAGCAACCTGAGAGCCCAGTAGTGGACGCTGGTGGTGAAGGAAGCCTTCAAGCTGAAGAAGGAGGCCTTTTGGGCTTGGTTGTCTCAAAAGTTTCCTACTCCAGGGAAATCAATGGCAACAATACTCTGACAAGGAAGCTTGCAAAGCTGACTTCAAAGAATACCCTCGGATCAAAGTGGAAAAAAAAAAAAACAGTCTATAAGATTAAAGAAGAAATGGGTTGGGCATTGATTAAGCAGTGTATCTGTCCACACTGTGAGAATCTCATAACCATCAGAAGCTTATTAAAGCTTGACTGTGGCAATCGCTGTAAGATGGTGGACACTTGTTGTGAAGGAAGCCTTCAAGCTGAAGAGGAGGCCTTCTGGGATTGGTTGTCCCAAAAGTCTCCTGCAGCACCTGACAGGCATTGGGTGGCAAAAAACGTGGCAACTTTGGCAGTCACAGAAACAAAAATTCATGCATGAAAGGAGTTCAGTGAGCTCATGGAGAAGAACTTTGGGTTGTCCTCAAAGAAGTTCTGGCAAACAGCTTGGCAGCTTTGAGAGAGAAATCAAAGCCCATCCCAAGCTGTGTATTGTCTGGGTGGAGATCTGCTGACCCCAACTCTACGCTTGAGTGCTGGAAGGAGCACTTTGAGTATCTTAACCCGGCCACCAAGTCTGGAGATTTAGAGGAAGACAGGTTGATCAGCCTGGCAGAGTTCACCAAAGTGGAGCAACTGTGTGGAGCAATGACATGGTGCATGATGATCAACCTGGAGATTGCAGGAATCACCCCATTTAGCCTCCGCGGGTAGAAATACTACAGAAAGTTAATGTTGAGGCTCTGATCGATCGTCGTACCTCAGAATCAGAAGGAAAAAAGTGGCTTTTTCCTGGTCATGAAACGGTGGGCCAGCTCTTAACCCTTGCAGAGCTGCTGAGGGGTCATGGGAGTTTTTGGAGTGTGCTTTGTAAACTTGGAGAATGCCTACAACACTATGTCCCCTGGGGGATTTTGTTGGGGTGCTGATGGAGTGCATGGCATGGGGGCCACTGCTGCAAGCTATCAACTTCCTGTATAACAAAAGCATGAGCTGGGTTTGCATCTTGAGTTCTTATCGCTTAGGTGAACTCATTTCCAATGCATGCTGTACTCCACCAGGGCTGCTGCTGAGAAGGCCCTGGGGCAGACCCAGAACTCACCGGAGGAATTATATATCCTGTCTGGCCTGGGAACACCTTGGGATCCCCCAGGAGAAGCTGGAAAAGGTTGCTGAGGAGAGAAATGCCTGGGTTTCCCTTTTAGATCCGTTACCTCAGACCAAACCTCAGATAAGTAGAAAACAATTAGTTGATGGATGGATGGATAGATGGATGGATAATCATCATCACCATAAATTTATATATGGGTTTGTCACATGTGCCCCTTGTTCTTCGTTTCTTAGCGTGAGCAGCCGCTTCCTGTTCGGCAAGACGAAAGAACTACAACATACCTACAACACACCCCAGCATGCTCAGAGATACCCAGTGACTGTGGCACGTGTGCATGAAATCTGTGCAGCAATTAAGAACCAATATATAAATGCTCACAAAACTCCACTCGGCACGAAGTATTGTTTAGCGTGCCATTACTTAACATATCGAACCTTGCATTCTCTATTTGCTTGTTTGTTTTGTACTCGGTTTGCCTTGTTACTTTGGAGTTTTGGATTTGCATCTGACATTGCTGTATTTTGTATGATCCCTGCCTGCTTCTTAGTTTTTATCTTTGCCCTGCCTCTTATAGCCTGTTTTGTTCACCTCTCCTTTGCTTGTTCCCTGTTTATGATATCGAAGTGTGTGTGTGTGTGTGTGTGTGTGTGTGTATTGTGTATTTCATATATGCTTATATTTTTATGGATTAGGTGGATTTCAAATGGACTTGATAAAATATCCGCTTTGCAGCTATGGATTTATACAGATGCAGCTCAGCAAAATAAAAAGTCCACATACGTTAATAATCCTTGAAACTTGCCCATACCAATAAACACATAAAAAACAAGGCAAACAGAGACTATAAATTGTCAATAAAGCCACATAATTAAAATTAGGCTTTCAATCCAGTTAGGCCCGACTGTCGCTCTATACTGGCGCTCTTGATTTAAAGAGATAGATTGTTTTTGACATAAAGAATAAACAAAAAAAAACAAAAAAAAGCTAAAAAGTCAAAGGAATAAATGAGAAGAGGATGAAGATGAAACTTTATATACACATAAATGTACTTTATATACACATATATGTACTTTATATACACATATATGTACTTTATATACACATATATGTACTTTATATACACATATATGTACTTTATATACACATATATGCACTTCATACATATATCATATATGAAATCTAATGGTCGCCATTTATTCTTATGTTTTATTACTGTTTTACATGTCGTAAGCATTCAGTCAAAGAAATCTGGAAATTACTAAATTAATGTAAATAGAAATGGTAATACATTTTTATATTTAAACTTTAAATTGTGTACTTATGTTATGCCCTTAAAGTCCTCAGTAATTCCACGACAGACTCACCAGTGAGCTGGTATAGGTAGGGTCTGATGTGTCCTCTTGTAGGTACCGTGACAAGCCGAAGTCAGATACTTTACACACCAGGTTGCTGTTGACCAGGATATTGCGGGCAGCCAGGTCCCTGTGAACGTAGTTCATCTCAGACAGGTACTTCATGCCTGCTGCAATGCCCCTCATCATTCCCACCAGCTGGATCACCGTGAACTGGCCGTCATTTTGCTTTTAGGGAAACACATAAAGCACGCTTCATGCATATGTACAATAGGAGTAAAATGTGCTGCATGCATCAGGAACATAATGAAATGTCTGGTATACATCGTTAGGCTTCTTGCCGATTGATTGATTGATTGATTGATTGATTGATTGATTTTTCTTTCTTTCTTTCTTTCTTTCTTTCTTTCTTTCTTTCTTGTGGTACTGAGTGCTACTGGGCTGAATTATTTTTAGCTCATGATGCAGATTCATGTCTCATTCTTTTGGGGTTTTTAGTCATTATTGCTGACACATCTGTAACATGACATAGAGTCCTGGAGGTAATGAACACAAACACATTTGTATTTTCTCTCTCATCTTATTTTCCCCAAAATGCTCTTGAAACTTATACTAAAAGTTGATAAAATATGAGCACACTGTCTAGTCAAAAAAATGCAAATTACACACAGAAAACATGACAGAACCAGTTTAGTGTTTTTTCTTCTGTCAGTTCTTTTTTCCTCGGATTCGTAGATCTTACAGATAATTATCAATGGTTCATGGAGAACACACTTACAATTCCAAACTGAAGCTCCCAACCCCCTTCCCATCTCATTTAACTTTTAGCGATATTTTAAGCATATTGTAATAAATATGTGTGAAACATGTTCTAACAGGCAGGAGGGAATAAACTCAACAACATGCCATTTTGTACATATAAAAGTAAAGCTAAATTTCCCTTCGCCTCAGCATTTCCACTACTAAGCTCATGGGAGAAAAAAAGCTTTGATCCCAACATAAGCACAGAAAGCGGCAGAGAAATCAATGGCAACGTTACTCTGACGAGGTAGCTCGCAAAGCTGACTTCAAAGAGTGCCGTCGGATCAAAGCGGAAAAAAAAAAACAATCCATAAGATTGAAGAAGAAATGGGTTGAACATTGATTAAGCAGTGTATCCGTCCACACTGTGAAAAGCTCATAACCCTCAGAAGCTTATTAAAGCTCAACTGTGGCAATCACTGTCGGATGAATCATGCTGTTTGGAAAAGAGGGGAAGAGCAAGGTGGTGTAAGCATGAGAGTGTTCTCCATCCCATTAATGCTCTATGTTAATGATCTTCAGGCATAATAATAAAAGCTCATACATTCAGGTGATTGAGTTATTATCTCATCACTACTGGATTTTAAACATATATTATTGCATTTAATCAGTAAATAAAAAGCAATTTAACATGCTGCTTTCCATATGTTCTACATCCCAATTTTCTCACCCTGTTCAGTTAGATAATATATTTACATAATTCCAAGTTGCTTTACTAATTATATATATATATATATATATATATATATATATATATATATATAAAACCTAATAAATAAAGTAAAATAAAATCCTAATCTAACAAAGACTTTTCTTAGTAAATATAACTTTTTGGAGTTTTACCCTGAGAAAGGAGTCCAGTGCTCCGTTCTCCATAAACTCTGTCACAATCATGACTGGCCGACTTTTGGTGACGACGCCCTCTAAGCGAATGATGTTGGGGTGATCAAATTGGCCCATGATTGATGCCTCAGACAGGAAGTCGCGTCTCTGCTTCTCAGAATAGCCTGCCTTGAGGGTCTTGATGGCCACATAGATCTCCCTCTTACCCGGCAACTTCAGGCGCCCCTTATACACCTCTCCAAACTCACCTGAGGGGAAATCAGCATCAGAAAAAAATTACCAACAACAATACATAAGCCATAAACACATGTATCACATGAAATCCGTGCAACAGTTAGAATGGTGGAATCTAATATATATATATATCTCAAACCAAAGAAGAGATTTCAAAATAAAAAGCATCACAGATTGACACTGAGACAAATTCTTTTTTATCTCAAGTTGTCAACAAAGAATGTGGTTCGCCAGAAAACATGACCCTGTTCCATCTAAGTGCATTCCAGCGCAGGTGTGCTCTTGTCCATTGTAGACGCACATGCCGACAAGCAGGTGTCAGCACCAGTCCACGACTCAGATGTCGACCGCATAAACCTGCTTCCCATAACTGACTGCGGACAATTTGGGTGCACATTCTATTTTGACCTCAGGACTGTGTGGCAGTAACTGCGGCTGTACGAAAGCATTTGCTAAGGTGTTGGAGATGGATATAGTGTTCCTGTTGTGGGGTGTTAATACATGGTAGCATGGGGCCAGACATTGGTGCTGCCTGTATCATTGTTCATCTCCACAGCCTTGAAACCATGCATACGTTGGCACATAACATTCTTGCGACTTGCCTCTGTGACCTTCCACTGACGAGGCACAATTTCCGCGATCCCCACGATTCCAGAAAAGCGTGGAGCTCCACGAATCGTGTTACCAAGTTCATCAAGATCCCTTACGATGGCGCATCAAGGTCTGTTATGCTTTGTTAAGTTCTGTTAAGCTCTACTGTGCTCTACTACGACTCCCACCTTCTGTCACGATAGGCATTAAATCGTAATACATCATAATAATACTTAAAAACTTCGCCACGATCAGCGCAATCATCACAAATCCACCAGGTTTCTTCAAGGTCATTGCAATTCGATCCCACGACTCCCCACGCCCATCACGATTCTCTCAAATCAGAGATTGCGAAGAACGTCAAGACAAAGCCAAAGGGTTTTTAATATTGATTTGGCTATTTATTAACCAAGTTTCAAAAGAACTGAGTCCTACTTTCAATTGGAGGGGGATGCAAAATGTATTCTTGTGTAAAGGTTCAGCAGATATTAAACTATCAGCTTAATGTTTATTGATTTATAAACACTGAAATAATTGTGGTGTTGGATATTTGTGCCTAAAAAGGAAGAAAATGTTGGTTGTAATAATTACACAGGGACTTTCATTAGTTTATTAAGTTTCTGTGACTTGTGCTGCCTCTCCAGTGGAAGTTGAAGCCTTAAATATTATCTACATGCAGCTCAATCCAACCTTAATTCCATATGCAACGAGATTGTAAAATTGAATGTATTTGTAAACAATCTGATTCTGCATCTGCACAGAGACAATTGGTTAAGAATTGATGAGACGTGCAGAGATACAAAAGCAATACAGGATATTTTGTGCCACAACTATGGAATTTCAACTGTGACATAAAATTTCACAATAATAACTAGAATATTTAATTTTGAACATTTTTTTACACTGACCTTTGTATCATAAAGTTCTTTCAGGGTTTAAAAAACGAATGGGAGAAATTATTATAATAAAACGCATGATAGGGTTTTACTGTAAAAAGCAGATTATAGTTAATGAGTGTGAATTTAAATATATTCTCATTTCACATATAAACATAAGGAGTGCAATAATTTAAAATTAAGGTACAACGTCAGGAATGAAGTATGCTCTCACACAGATTTCCATAGCTCTGATGACTATCCACCTGCAGAGCATTCTGTGATGTAAGTACATTTGGGGACAGCTGGAAAGCTAGGGGCCAGTAGCTACACATACATATCTGTGGACAATAATGTGAACTAAAATAAGGTCTGACATTTTGTTCTCATGATCAGTACATATTCAAACCTGAATAACTACTAAATAAAAAAAGAAAGAAAAATCAACCAGTAATTTAATGGTGACTATTTTTATTATTATTATTATTATTATTATTATTATTATTATTATTATTATTATTATTATTTTCCCTGCTACCTCCTGTGCTAACCTAAAATCTACAAGTAGGAGAATTTAAGTAGAGAAATGGAAAGTAGAACTAATGGAGTGGAAAAGTTAAATTCATTCATACAGCATTACTTGAATGGTACATGCTACAAATTTCCACTTCTTTGCTTTTAAAATTTTTTGCTTTTAAAAATTTTCTTTAGCATAGCATTGAAATTATTATACTGAAGAGATGTTTGTGTTTATGAAGCATTATTTTCTGCCTGGATCACATTATTACTTATTGCAGCTCAATCGTAAGACGATCTTTATTGTATAATCAGACATGGAGATTTTGTCATGCAGTCTGTTATAGTAATACGATTTGTGTGATCATTTATATAGTGCGACACATGATGATCTTAAAAGGTCTCTGTAATCAAACAGAACAAAAGCTTTAATGAACAAGGTAATATTTTCATGTCATTGGAATGACTCTACGAACAGCTGGAGGATCATTCCCTTAAAAAACCAAAGCAACAGCAGTAACAACAACAACAACAACAACAACCTTACATCTACTTCTACATAGATGGAGGTATTAGCTCACCTGCTCCAATGACTTCCTCGATTTTAACAGTAGAGACGTCAATCTCTTTGGCAAATTCACGCACAGCCTCATTGGGATCCTCATACGTGAACGGATCGATGTAGATCTTCATCCCTGGTGACCCTGGCAGGGTTGGGCAGCTCATGGGGGAGTGGCAGTTAGACAGGTCTGGTCTCAAAGAAAGTTCTAGAACAGTTAAAAAGTCCATATATCACTGGCGTATCACAGAGACTCTTCAGTCAGCAACTTTATACTTCAGCGAACATTTTTCTCCAGCTCAGCCCACTTCATTCAGCTCGTTTTAAATATGTGACCTGAGGCAAATATTACACAGGAGTGGTTCACAGCCCAATCATTAACACAGCCCAGATAGTCCTTAGTAATGTTCTAGCCCTCAACACTCAAACTGAGCAAACAAAAACACCAAGAAGAAAGAAAAGCTTTAAAACACAAACTTATTGGATAGGAGGCACAGAGGTGACGTGGTTAGCATTCAAGTTTGCATGTTCTCAGCTGCATGGGTTTCCTCTGGGAGCTCCAGTTTCCTCCCACGGTCCAAAGACATTAATATCAGGTTAACTGGCTCATCTAAATTCTCATGTTCTCATGTTCTCTCTGTGTTGGCTGTGCAACAGATTGCTCCAGCTTCCCAAACGACCCTGATGGAAAGCAGTATCGATAATGATCAATGCATGATAAATAGATGCTACCGTTAAATGTGTGTGAATGGCAGATATAATGCAATATATGTAATAATATATGTTATATATGTATAATGGGCACGATGCCAGCATGGTGCGGTAGTTGTTAGCACACCTGCCTCACCTTCAGGTTCTTTGTGGAGTGTGCTTGCTTGAGTTTCCTCTGGGTACTCTGGTTTCCTTCCCCAGACCAAAGACAAGCATATTTGGCTTATTGGCTAAATAGGTATGAGTGTGATTGGTTGTGTGTGTGTGCATTGGCCCTATGATGGTCTGGCAAGCTGTTCAGGATCTACAACGCCTGAGCTCAGTGTCGCCCTGCTACCCTAGTAGGATATCACGAGTGAGTGATAATGGGCATGCATGATCATGTTTTAGGAAATTTATTAATTCATTCATTTTCTAAACCACTTAATCCTAATCAGGGTCGCAAGGAGGCTGGCGCCCATCTCAGCCGACCCTGGGCGAGGGTGGGGTACACCCTGAACAGCTTGCCAGGCCATTGCAGGATAAACACATACAATGATACACACTCACACTCACACTTAGGGGCAATTTGGAACCACCAATTAGCCTACTGTGCATGTTTTTGCACTGTGGGAGGAAACCGGAGTACCTGGAGGATGCCCACACAAGCACAGGGAGAACATGCAAACTCCTCACAAAACGCTCCGAGCCTGGAAATCACACCCAGGACACATGAAGCTGCAGGATCACTTTATCAGTTATGCTGAGTGTCCCATTTCAGTTTCTCACCGAATATTTCCATTTAAACTTTCAAAATTATGGCATGATTAAAATTCCCATCAAAACATGTAGAAGGTTTCTTGTGTTACTTGCTCATCACTCAAACACTTGCTAAACCGCTTTATCCTATTAGGGTCACAGGGAAGGCTCGAACCTATCTCAGCCAACCCTGGGTGTTGTGGGATACACTCTAAACAGCTTGCAGGACTATCACAGGTCAAACACCCACACAACCATTTATGAAGAATGGAGAGATCATGTAAACTTCACACAGAAGCACCCTCCTTTGAGCCCAGGACTTGTGTAACCATACAGTTAATTGCCTACAACAAACAAAACAATGTGGAAATTATCATAACAAGCAGTTTTCCTTCCACTTTAAAGTTCCCCATTCCCTAGTGAAGATCCTGTGTGTGTTTTTTCTTTCATTATCAGTTCATTTTCAATATAAAGGTTTCCTGGTGAAACCACCCCAGCTCACGGGCTTAGTATCTCTTATTCACCTGTTCTACATCTTGTTTTGGTTCTGTATCTGTTTACAATAACAATAACGATAACGAGACGGCGTGATCGGAGGAACGATCTTGTGCATGTGTGATAACTTGGCGGCGCAACAGCGATTGGTAGAAAGTGTAAAAGTCTGAGATCGAATGTTGAGAAACAGAAGAAGGGAAACGATTTAAAGAGAAATAAAAAAGATGGGGATGTTATTAATATGATGGCGGCCGGTGCAGGGGTCATTAACACTCGCGTACAGGAGGAAACTAACGGTTTCAGAAAGACATTGTGGATCCGATTCCATTTTATTCCCAAGAGACACCCCTGTACTTCATCTTTATTTAATCTACCAGGAACTGAATGGGAAACTTTAAGATTGTTTGCAAGAACATGATGTAGTCTACAAATCATTTAAACCCAAAGAAGATTTTTCTGTGTTGCACCATGGATTGTCTTTGTGGACAGAAAATAAGCTAATGTTTGCTGAAAGGTTATGAAAATGACTGCAAGAGAGAGCAGAACTGGCTGGACGAATTCATCCTAAATATATAGTGTAAAGTCTATAAATGTCATATAAATGTCACAACAGTAACCTGACTCAAACCATAAAATGTCTCAGGTTTGAAAACATCCTATACCCAAATATAAGGAATCACTAAAGCAAACGACTTCAATTCAGCAAGAAAAAAAAATCCAAAGTGTAAAAAACACCCACCTGGTAACTAATAAACTGAAACTGACGACGAGACCATCAGTATAAACACTGAAAGCACCAGCTGGTGGCAATGAAGCTAGACTGTGGCTAACTGAAGATTCAGCCTTGCTCTCATTCCTCTCCTGACATTTCTCTCCCTCCCTCTCTCCCTCTCTCCCTCTCACTAACACTCACCCACTCTGCTTTTTGATAGTGTCAAATCCAATTTCCATGTGCAGCTTTGCCCCAGAGGACCTGGTAAACAGATAAAGCCAATATTCCACCAAACTGCACTTTATGCCTAAAATGTCTGCAGCTGGGTGTACAATCATTACCATTCACATGTGTACTTGTGCTTATCCATGCAACTCTCATTTTTCATTTCATCTAAAAAAAATGGCAGGAGGAAGAACAACACATTGATGGTTGCTCGTCTTCAGGATTAAAGAGAACTAAAGGGAACAGCTCTGAGAGTAGTTGTAGCTCTAATTCAAATCATGAAGCTGTAGTAATTTACTTCTAATCATTTCTATAACAACAGAAATCTCTAAAATCTCTAATAACAACTCATTCACAAAGACCTTTATGATCAACAGTTTCTGTAATATAAAGGTGCAATCATATGACACCGATCATGATCCCGATTTGCACTGATCCTATTGTGATGTTATCAGGGAAATCGGAAAACATCAGTACACACTGGAGAAAATCAGACGACTTTGTAGAATTTTGGAGAAAACTTCAGGGAAATTATTTTGAAAGTGTTGAAAAATTTTGTGGGTTTTTTTTTTTTTTTTTGGTTTTGGAGTGCATCAGTAAAACAGTAAAAAGGTGGAGAACATCGGTACACATTGGTAGGAATCTGTGCAACATTATATATAAAACTTGGAAAAAAGTAGCACTTTTTTATACAATGTCGGAGACACATTGGAACAACATCAGAACAAATTGGAGTGACATTGGTATCATATATATATATATATATATATACAAACACACACACACATGCACGCGCAAACACACACTGCCCGGCCAAAAAAAAATTTTTTTTTAAATTGCACACTCAAATATTTTCATGGAGAGCATTTAGCCTTGATCACGGCATGTAAACTCAATGGCGTTGTTGCTCCAGTTGGTCCGGTCGAGGCTCAGCAACATTAATGTGGCAATAAAATGAAGTCAGCTGATGATCTGAATGTAGTGAATGAGCAGGTTATCACATCAATGGACTTTTTCATCCCTGATGGCACAGATATAAAATGGGGACTCGAATAATGAGCGAGTGGTTCAGGGAGCATCAGGAATCATTTTCACATATATATTGGCACCCAGGCTCCTGATCTTAACCCTATTGAAAGTTTTCGGGATGTGCTGGTGAAGACTTTATGGAGTGGTTCAGTTTTTCCCTCAATTGAATCAATTTAATTCGTCTGTAAGAAATGAACCCGACACTGGATGGAAATAAATGTTATGTTGCTTAAGTTTGTTGAAACAATGCCATGGTAATTACATGCTGAAATCAAGGCTTAAGGTGGAACAACAACATATTAAGGTGAGTGACCTTTTTTGTTGACAGGGCAGTGTATATATAAATGATGAAATATCGGAATAACATTGGAATCACATCAGAGTATGATTGGCCCAAATTGGGATCAGGGTCAGTACTGCACGTTCAGGCTAATAATAAATGGATACATAAATAAATGTTTTCACAAAGAATGGATTAAAAAAGACTTTTAAAAATTTATTCCTCAAAGAAACAGAAATGAATAATTAACATTTGCTGTAAGGGAAATAAATTTTCCACCGTAGGAAAGATTTTAAGACAGAGTGTCTCACAACACTCAATATACCTACAAAGAGTTTAAAATGAACAATACACTTTGAGATGTATGATTTATCAATAATGGATGGTAACAGTAACATTTAATACACATTTATTGTTGATATTGTTAGGGCGGCACGGTGGCGTAGTGGTTAGTACGTCCGCCTCACAGCAAGAAGGTCCTGGGTTCGATTCCCAGCTCGGGCGTTTCTGTGTG
>JAQMYF010000008.1:796273-813516 GCA_030014195.1 Neosilurus mollespiculum
GCTGAGATGGGCGCCAGCCTCCCCGCGACCCTAATTAGGAATAAGCGGTTCAGAAAATGACATGACATGACATAATATCTATAAAAATGAATGTAATTTGTTTGTTTGTTTTTACTTGGGAAGCTCCTATCATTCAGCTGCAAGCAAGCAGCTGAATATGAAGCTTTTGATATGAACAAAAAATATGTTGAAAGTGTGTAATTTAATGAAATATCTTTAGTAGCTGCCTGGTCAGAGTTAAAGTCTTTCAAATAAAGGTATGAATTTGTTTATAGTTTGGGAAAAAGAACTTACTACAGGGACACTCATAGAGTGAAGGTATCTCCTGCAAGCACAAATGGTTTATTATAACTTTATTTATAACATCATTTTAAATGAAATGTCTTCCTTTAGATAAGAATTGTTCAGGATTTCAGGGTTTTTTTCAACATGTTTACATGTAGGCATCACCCCTCCACTAAATTTGATGAAAATCAGATCAGTAATTTTTTCACAGCCCTGCTTAAAAAATCTTTTGATAAATGCTTGTTAAAAAGCCTTCAATAAATTCCTAGATCAGAATCATGATCTGAATCTGCTTCAAAATGTTTTGGGCTCTTTCCGGGTCCACAACCATCCCTCCACCAAGTTTGGTGAAAAATGTGTCCGTAGTTTTTTGTCTTCCTGCACCGATGGAATAAAAAAAAAAATAAAGGTCAAGAAACTGTCAGAGCCAAAATGTATTCAAACTATGTATACCATTTTAACAAGAAAGAAGGAAAGAAAGAAAATTAACTTATTTAGACCACACCCACACCAATCTAAAATCAAATTGCACACTTATGGTGGCATTGTGTTACATATCTTGTGTGTGTGTGTGTGTGTGTGTGTGTGTGTGTGTGTGTGTGTGTGAGAATCAGATCAAGTGTGTATAACTAGCTCGACTGATGGTGCTGCAGCTCACAATCTGTCATCCTGCCCAAACGCATTGTCTGTGAAGACCTGTCAACCCGCAACATCTGGAGTACTAAAGCAAATGCTCATACACATCATCATCCATTTACATTTAACACTCTGTGCGTGTGTGTGTGTGTGTGTGTGTGTGTGTGTGTGTGTGTGTGTGTTTGGTCCATCTGGGACAATATCAGCCAGGTCATATGCTCTGCCCTCTAATGCTTTCTCTCTCTCTGTCTCTCTCTCTCTGTCTCTCTCTTTTTTGTCACTCTCTGTGGGTGTATTAGTACCAGAAATAGCCAAAGTGACAGAAAGATCACCACAGTGTTATTGTGAGGCCATGAAAGTGCACAGCACACTGAAGAGGCAGTTTGACTACACAGAACGCGAGTAAGATTTCGCCTCAGCTGTCAAAACAGAGACATTTTCTTGCAACCCACAGGAAGTCACAGCACAGAGATGATAATTACATAACTGTGCTGTAACCTCATCCTGAACTCTTTCAACAACCCCAGTGTACTGGTGAGGCCCAGATACCTGCACACCTCAACCGTAACTCAGAGAACTAGGTTACCGCCGTTCCTCAGGGACAGAGGAGGATGTGATTACACATAGAAAGTATCATTTTCATGGTTAGAAATTTTCATGGAAGTGAAGTTTTTAAAAGTATGATATTAGGCTAAAAAAGGCAGGCACTGGTGTCAGGTAAAGAGGACTGGGGTACAGTGTATGTTTCAAATCACCCAAAAAGTGGACACTAGGGTTGAGTGCATGGCCCTGTGAAGGTCACTTGAGTTTTTCCACTCCAACCTTAACTATGAATGTCTCCGTGAAGTTTGTCTTGTGCAAAAAGACAAAAAAATAAAAAATAAATAAAAAGATTTGGTTGCGTTAATTCCACTAGAAGGACAGTGGTGGCCCAGGAGTTTGGTGCTGGATTACTGATCCGAAGGTCGGGGGTTCAAGCCTCACTATCACAGGGTTGTCACTGCTGTCCCTCCAGTGCAGCTAACTGGGTTATCAAGGGCTGGCCATGTCTCTCACTGTCTATGGTGAGAGGCATGTAAAAGAACCATTGCTGACTTTCGTCAAAAGTAGGCTGCACTGCTCTCAGCTTGTTTCTGCCCTGCGATGGCCTGGCGAGCTGTCCAGGGTGTACTCGGTCCTCACCCAGAGTCAGCTGAGATTGGCGCCAGCCTCCCCGCGACCCTAATTAGGATTAAGCAGATCCTTGAATGAATAAATTCCACAAGAGGTCTAATGTAGTGTAGATTTCCAGGAACAGGGTTGGAGACCACTGCACTACAGTATGTAAATACTTTCTGTACAATTCTCTGCTTCCAACTTTGTGGCAGAGACTGCTGTATCTGTCCATAAGATCATTTAAGCTGTGGACTGCTCTAAAGCCAATTTTTACACAAAATTAACCCCCCCCCCCCCCCCCCCCCAAAAAAAAAAAAAAAAAATTAAAAAAATAAGGAAGCATGTTTAGAGTTCGTCAAAACCCAAAGAGGTCCTCTGCTCAGATGACATTAAATGTAACTTTTTGGCCATCAAGGAAAATGCTATGTCTTCAGCAAACCCAACATCACCACAAGAACAACACCCCTACAGTGAAGCATCGTGGGTGCAGTACCATGCTGTTTCATCGGCAGGGACTGGGGAAGTAGTCAGAATTGAGGGACTGGTGGATGGACTAATTCAGGAAAAAATACAGGAAAATACTTAATAAAACCTGTTTTAGTCTTCCAAAGATTTGAGACTGGGATGAAGGTTCACCTTCGGCCAAGAACATGACCCTAAGCATACTGCTATAGCCAGACTTAAATGGTTTAACGGGAAATGTTTAAATGTCTTGGAATGGCCTGATTAAACTCCAGCCTCAGTGCAATAGAGAATCTCTGGCATGACTTACAGATCACTGTACACCAGCAGAACCCATTCAACTTGGAGGAGCTCAAGCAGTTTTGCTTTGAAAAATAGGAAGAAATCCCAATGGCAAGATGTGCCAAGCTTTAATAACCTTTTATTATTACTACTATTCCTTATTTGCTTCACAATAACAAATATTTTGCATATTTAACTATTTTACAATGTTGTGTAAACTGACTGATAAACCTAAATTAAAATATTTATTAAAATTCCAGGTTATAAAGCAACAAAATAGAAAAAATGCCATGGGGTGAATATTCTTGCATGTCACTGTATTGCCATATCCAAACTGAAGTATGGTTTCAAAGAGGCCAAAGTAGCCTATAAGAGGAGGATCCAGGTACACCTTAGGGAGAGGTACCGCCAATGTCTGACAGGATGTCTAGCATTTCATCAACTTTAAGAGTAGAAAAGTTCCTACCACCAGCACCAGTAACAATCTGCTTGCTAAAATCAACCACTTTTTTGCTCATTTTGAGGTGACTAAGGCAGAGACTGGGCCCACACCACTGCTACCTCTAACCAGCTGGCACTTACTTAAGTTAGGAGGGTGCTTTGTGGTGGGAACCCTAGGATGGTGGCTGGCTCTGACAGCATTCCAGGGAGGGTGCTCAGGAACTGTACAGACAAGTTGCCTGAGGCACTTAGTAACATCTTTTACCTTTATCTGTCAACACACACTGTTCCCAAATGTTTTAAATCTGCCACTATTGTGTCTGTGCCCAAGAAAACATCTATTAGCAACCTAAATGACAACAGAGTGGTGGCTGTTATGTGTGCTATAATAAAGATATTTGAGAGGCTAGTCCCAAAGCACATAACTCACCCAGCATCCCCTCCACTCCACCCCTCAGGTCAGCAGAAGACACCATAAACACTGCTCTCCACAAGGTCCTGACTCCCCATCCTGGCTCACATGTGAGAATGCTATTTGTGGATTTTAGTTCAACAGTTAACACCATCATAACTTGGGAGTGAGTGCACATGCAGATGGATTAAAGACCATTAACAGACCATCCACAGTCAGGCTGAGGTCCCATCACGTCTCAATATTGGCACTCAGCACTGGAGGCCCCCAGGGTTGAATGCTGAGCCCTCTGCTGTACATTCAGTCCACCCATGACTGAACACCAAAGCCACAATGCAAACACAATCATTAAGTTTGCGGATGACACAACTTTTGTAGGACCAAGGAGTCTGTATTTAGGGAACTCCAAAAACTGACTACACGGTGCATCGGTAACAACTTAGCACTCAAACCCTCCAAAACAAAACTGACTTCAGGAGGAAGTGAGAGAAATCTGCTTCTTATTACATCAAAAGTCAAAAAGAGGGTAAGTTACTTGCTTAGTAACTTGCTAAATGTGCTGGGCACATACATCTATCAAGACTTCACATGTTTTGTTAACACCACCTTGCTTGTAAAAAAACTTCTTAAGGTCATTGAGGAGCATGAGCCTTTCCCACTAGCTGCTGCTGGTCCTTTTCAGATTTTCTGTTTAAAATATATCTTGGTGTGGATGTGAAGTTGTACTGTTTGTGGAACAGCATGTTATAAGCATATAGCCACACGCTCTTACTGACATATACAGAGATCACTGCCTGCAGAGAGCCACAAACATAATCCAGAATTCATTTCACCCAGGAAAACCACCTGTTCACCCTGTTGCCCTCAGGGAGACAGTAAAGGTCTACTTAGACCTGCACCTCTGGACTCCTTATCAATTTTTATCCATGTTATAAATAAATAAATAAATAAATAAATAAATAAATAAATAAATAAATAAAATCTCTCAATAAACATAATATAATATGATGTTTGAATAATAATATCCTGATAGAGAATACACTGCTATGCAGGATTCATTTACTTGCACTGTCAGTGAAATTGTATCTCTTTTATCTTTTTTATTTCGTACTTTTTGTACCACTGAAAAGAGCTGCAGAAACATTTTGCTGTACAATGGTGTAATGATTATAAAGGCATGCTCTCCCAGCTGACATGTTTCAACGACGTTGCACACAAGTTGTCTCCCAAAACGGTTGTTAAAAAGTTACAGGTAATATTTTCAGTAAATCTCTCAAAAATGTTATCAGAAGATATTACACTAACATTAATTAATTGATTCACTGAAAACGAAACCCCAGTACGGATGTGCACAGTCCTCGTCCCATGCTGCATGCTGCTGAATTGGAGCCCTGGATGTATGCGACATTTTGGCAACATCAAAAAACAAAGTTTTGCATAAAAGTCATGAATATGTTCTCAGTAAGCATTATGGTTTAACATTGGCATGATGTTCAGATAACATTTTCTTTAACCAACCAAATTATGACCTTTATGCAACATCGCAAGAATGTTGCACAGTGCTGTGTGTTAGCTGGGATTCTGTTCTATTCTTTTTAAAATAATTATTTGCTCCATTCTTCTGCTACATACTATTACATACTTTCTGGCCTTCATCCTGCACAGAGTCGCTCTCACCCCCCTACCTCCCTCCCCGCCCCCGGCCCCCACCCCTTCATTCCCTTCAGAGAAAGCTTTGCAGCTGTCAGTGCCTGGTTCGTAAGATGGTGATTATAACTGAAACCTGTCCATCACAGAAGAAAATTAGGAATAAAGAGTGTCTTTGTGTGAGGTGATGGAAAAATGTAATAATCCTCACCCCTGCCTGAACTGTAGTGCTGAAGCTTGTCACTGTACACTGCCTCCTTACTGTAGGCTCGTTTCCTGAGGGAGAGAGATAGATAGATAGATAGATAGATAGATAGATAGATAGATAGATAGATAGATAGATAGATATAGATAAATAGATAGATAGATAGAGAGAGAGAGAGAGAGAGAGAGAGAGAGAGGGAGAGAGAGATGGGGTGAGAGTTAAATATCGATAGACAACTTGTGCAGCTACTCAAATTTTAAACAGTAACATACATCATTTCAGATACTCCTGTTTGTATAAAAGCAGGGTTTCAGTAGATCGGACCATCTCAGTTTTGATGTGATTTTCTGGTTCCGACTATGCCGTGGGTATTTTTACTGAGGCCATTTCTTTCTCATTTTTATTCTGTTTGTTAACGATGCTGCTTGGTGAGAAAAGTTATGTATTTACCAGAATCTGTTTGTATGTTTCGTTAATCGTTTGTCTGTTAGGAGCATTACGCAAAGATCCACTTGAACCACTTGAAAAAACTTAATAAATATTGTGATCAGTGCATCATGTTAAAAATAAACAGAAATCCTGAAAAATCTCAATATTTACCATGGGGCAAAATGTTCGTCCAGACATTTCATTATAACTATGCTAAGTTATAACAATACCCTTAATTCTCTGAGTGCCCCTTTGGTTTTTACTTACTTTCTTTCTGTTTTTTGCAAGTATAAGATCATTAAACCCATTACTAGACATATAGTGCCATAACAAAGTCTTTGCCCCCTTTTGATTTCCTTTATTTTTATTCATGATTAAATGTTTCTAACCCCTGAACAAATGGAGTTTAATACAAAAGACAAATTTCAAATTATCCTGTAATTTATTTAAATAGAAAAACTCACCAACACAACTATCACTCATGTGGTAAAGTAACTGCTACTAAACTTAAAACTTAGTTGTATCATCTAGCATCTGCAGCTTCCAACGACAAAACATCAGTATTTCACATCACTGTGGTAATATTTGGGCCCACTCTTTTTTACAAAAATGTTTTTACCTATGAACTGCATTTTTAAGGTCTTGGTTCCTGTTACATCCCACATTGTCCCAATGAGATTCAGGTCAGGACCTTAACTATGGCACAATAGCCATAAATAAAATGTATTTAATTATTATATTTTTATTATTATTATTATTATTATTATTATTATTATTATTATTATTATTATTATTTAGCTATTTAGAGGTGGACTTGCTGTTATGCTCTGAATCACTGACCTGCTTCATAACCTAACTATGTCTGAGCTTCAGATTATTGACTGATAACAAAGCATTTTTCTTTAGTACATTTTTATAGAGAGTTCAGTTCATTTTACTCTCTATTATGGCAAGTCGCTGAGTACCTGAATACTACTATCAAGTTTGATTGTGAGCATGTTGTTCTTATTGTGGAAAGCTGTATTCGTTTTCAACCAGATGTAAAAGGAACTATGTCTTCAAAAAAAAAAAAAAAAATACATAAATAAAAAAAATACAATTTTGGGGTTAGACAAGGGTTCGTTTAACAAATGTTAGATGAGCCTTCAAGTTCCTTTTGCTTAGCATGCCATTCTCCCATAGATTCCATTTTTGTCCACTGTCTTTCTAATGGAAATACTTATTAAATGCAGCCTTTGGCTCCTTAGATATCCTGCTGGGTGCTTCTGTAACTTCTCAGATGAGTTTTTTTGTGTAGACTTGCAGTAATTTTGCAAGGCTGGCTCCTCCTGGGCAGATTTACCACTGCTCCAAGTTTTCTTCATGTTTACTATTATTATTATTATTATTAGTAGTAGTAGTAGTAGTAGTAGTAGTAGTAATATTAATAATAATAGTGTTGGCATCATTATTAAGATGAGTAAAGGCTTTATTCCAATGAACAGAGATTTCTTGATACTGTACTCAGATACATGCTCACATTCTACTTGTTGTGATAACACTGACACTATTGTCCGCACATAGTGCTCCGCACATTGTGCTCCGCACATGTGCATAATATTAGATTGATTTATATGTAATGTCCATATAAAGTATAAAAATATAGTTCCATATACACCCAATCACATATAATATAATATGTATACTGTACTCCCCATCAGACTGGCAAAAATATTTGGATACAACATAGAGGGAGGACAGCAGGGGTCTCAAAATATAAAAGCTGCTACTTTAATGTAGTACTCAACTACAGTATATACAGTAAATGACTATTAGACAGTCATTTACTGCTTATTAGCATTTCTTATTAGTCACTGCTTAGTTACAGCTGATGTTTGGTAGAGGTGATCTTACCTGCTGCAGACTATAGAAATGGCTACCAGAGACACAATGAAGACCACACCAGCTGCCGCTGAGCCTGCAATGAGAGGCAACTGCTCCCTCAACTCTGACTTATAGTCCTCTGTAGACAGACAAACAGGACAGACAGAGAGAAAGAGAGATTTCAGTAGTTTGTTGGTCTAGAATTATAACCCACAAAATGGATTCCAGTCAGCAGTGGCGGATATTCATAGAGGATTACTGTTTAAAGGCAAAGTCAAAAATAAATAAAGCCAACACCCCCCTCCCAACAGTGAAGGCTCCACCCTAATACATAATAAATATTCATTCATTAATTTTCTGAACCGCGTAATCCTAATTAGGGTCGCGGGGAGGCTGGCACCTATTTCAGCCGACTCTGGGCGAGGGCCGAGTACACCCTGGACAGCTCGCCAGACCATCGCAGGGCAGAAACAAGCTGATGGCAATGAGCCTACTCTTTACAAAAGTCAGCAATGGTTCTTTTACATGCCTCTCACCATAGACAGTGAGAGACATGGCCGGCATTTGATAACCCAGTTAGCTGCACTGGGGGGACAGCATTGAGAACCCTGTGATAGTGGGGCTTGAACCCCCGACCTCCGGATCAGTAATCCAGCACCCTACTACTGGGCCAACACTGCCCCACATAATAAATATGTTTATATTAAAATAATTGTAATATGTGTAATGGTGCTGATGGTGTTTTGTTTGTTAGTTGCTATTTGTGTCAATTCTGTGAGAGGTAACTGTTTGTGTGCCACACAGGATGTATATATCTGAATTTAACAAAAACTATAAACTTAATTATCCTAATCTTAAACAAGGGATAAGGGGTATGGGTTCTGCTCTTAACTTTTAAAAACAAAAGATCAAGGGTTTCTTTTCTCACAATATTCTCACTAAGAAACAAATATCAGACAACAAACTCTGAGCTCACAGTTTCAAAATGCAATGTGACTTTATCATACTTACTGCAGGGACTTGGCTAATTAGAAACTCACATGCCACATAGCTTAATCCTATTATAGTCACAGGGAGGCTGCAGTCCATCTCAGCCAACACTGGGCAAAGGCAGGGTACACCCTGAACAACTCACCAGAGCAGTGCAGGGCCAACATACACACACAATCATTCACACTCACATACACACCTAAGGGTCAATTCGGAAAGGCAAATTAGACTAATGTGCATGTTTTGGGACTTTGGGAGCAAACCAGAGTACCCAGAGGAAACCCACACAATCTTCACACAGAAATGCCTGAGCCTGGGACTCGAACCCAGGACCTTCTTGCTATGTAATGGACGTGCTAACCATGTGCTTTGTTGCCCTTTAGTGATCTGTGAATATGAATTAGTGAATGAGTGATCTGCAATATGATAAGCTCAGTGGTGTTGATGCAGGTATTTGCATGAACATTGATGCTTGGAAATCAAATCATAACAGCATACACACGAGGAGAGACTAAAGGACTAAAGCCATGCCAGATCACTCTGTTTAGTTGGAGCAAAAGCCAGAGATTATTCTGGTAAGCAAATATCATTATGGGTACTGTAGGATTATCTAAAGGGAAAACAGACCAAATTGTCATCATATGTGATTCTGCATTCTGCAAGGAAAAACTGAAAAGTGCACAAGATCCCTGAAATTTCTTTAAAATCTTTTCCTCATGACTCAACCAGCTGACTCCTCCTGCACAATGGTTCCTGAATGCTAATGACTTTGCCAACTTTTTAGAAGGTAAAATTGAACAAATCTGTCAGAAATTCACTCAGATCTTCACAGATTTTTAATCTGAATCCAATCCTTTTCTCAGTGATCCAGACAATCTCTGAACATCATATCAGGAAACCTGCAACACATACATATCTGCTCTGTGCAGACTCTCCACTGGTGTCCCTCTGGGCTCAGTACTTGGTCCTTTTCTGTTCTCCCAGATATCATATCAGAGGTCATATCCTCATATCAGTTCCCTTACCACTGCTATTAGGCATAGCAGTAAAATTGTAAACTAAAAATAGAAATCAAATGATGACTGTAGTCTTTTATGACCAGCTCTTTCCAAAACAGTCAGTTATTTATTGTGTTATCTCAGTTATGGTCATTCGAAGTTCAACATTTTGGCCAAAATTAGCATATTTCAGAAAAAGGCCATTTTCAAATAGTCGTATTTTACACAATATTCAAGCTAAAAAAAAAGCTTTAATTATCCATGAACTTATTCAACTTTACTTGAATAACCTGCTTAATTATTTTTGAACTTAAGCACATTTCTAAAAGAAAATGAAAAAAAATGTATAAAAATATTACAATTAAATGCATTTTTCATGTAATTTTAAAGTATTATATTAGTATTAATTAATACAATATTAGTAAATAATAAATACATTTTATATATGTATGTTACGGTGTGTGGGAAGTGAAGGTTTTTATGTTGTATTCCCACCAGTGCTTTTCGTCACTTCAAAGTTGCACCTAAACATAGTGTACGGTAATAATAATTAATATGGTAAAATATGGTCAAAACAAATGGTTTTGGTCTACTTGACACACAATCGTGAGTCCTCCTCTTATGACTCATGCCATTGAGTAAACTTGTCGAACTGTATTTTAGAATAATTTTTGATTTTTTTCCACAAATTTTATATGAAACTGAAGGTAATGAACTCCTTAATATACTGAGCATGTCGGTTTGATTATTTCTATATTAATTCAAAACCACCTGTCACATTGCCTTCAATGAGACAGTGCTGTTGTCAGGGCAGAACATTAAAAAAAACAAAATAGTAATAACAATAATAAAAATAATAATAAAACTGATTATTGCAGCTAATTTTCTTGTAAATAAAATGTATTCACAAAAATGCACTTCTTGACCCAAAAACAGTCGCACACACTAATATTTTGTCGGAGTGCCCTTAGCCTTGATTACGTTTTTAGGAGGTGCTGGAGAAGACTTTATGGAGTGATTCGATTTTGCCATCATCAATTCAAGATGTTGATGAAAAATGAACCCAACTCCGGATAGAAATAAATGTTGTGATGTTACTTAAGTTTGCTGAAACAGTTGTCATGGTGATTACGTGCTGAAGTTGGTCCAACAAAATATTAGAGTTTGCAATTTTTTTCCGTTTGATTTTTGTTTGTTTGTTTTTGCCAGGGGCTGTTGCAAGCACTGACCACTTTTCAGTGTGTCACTCAACTTATTGCTATGCCGACAACGCTCAACTTATTCTCTCCTTTCCTCCCTCAGGCACTCATGCTTCTGCACAGATTGTGTGGAACACAATTCAACATGGATGGCAGCTCATCAGCTGAAAATTAAACCCCAGCAAAACTGATTTGTTGTTCATCACAGCTGATGTATCCTGACATTATTAATTTATCAATTCATTCTTTTGCTGAGCCAGTTAATCCTATTAGGGTCATGGCGAGGCTGGAGCCAATGACAGGGTATACTCTGAACAGCTCACCAGTACATTGCAGGGCAGACACAACAATTCACATTCACACTAACACCTAAGGGCAATTTGGAACAGCAAATTAGCCTATAATGTGCATGTCTTTTGACTGTGAGAGGAAACAGGAACACCCGGTGGAAACCCACACAAGCATGGAGAAAACATGCAAACTCCACAAAGAAACACCCTTGTCAAGCCCAGAACCTAGGAACCCAGAATCTTCTTGCTGTAAGGCAGACCTACTAACCATTACGCCATTGTGCCAACCATCCCGACATTATGATCATGTGATTTCTCTGGACAACTATCTGATCCCTCCTTCAGTCTTTGCACAAAACCTGTCCTTTTCCTTTCGTATTGTTAATCTTTCTCACTCAAGACAATTTCTCCTCTTCAGCAGAAGGATTTGTCAACTTCTTTCCGCTAAGGTCACTCAGGTGCTTGTTCAGTCCCTTGTCATCTTAAGACTAGACAAATATACCTAAATCCTGGCAGGTCTGCCTTTGAGCTCCATTCAACCTCCGCCACTCTAGATCCAGAATGAATCTGCATAACTCATTTTAAACCTTCCAAATTCTCCCACTTCACCCTACTGCTACACTCTATTCACTGGCTTCCTGTAGCTGCTCGCATCAGATTCAAAAGATTAAAGCTTGCCTAAAAAGCCAGAAATGGACCAGCACCCTCCTACCTTAAAGCAATTATCACACACTGCACTGCACCACACTCTCTCTCATCCTCCAGCACTGCTCAACTGGTCCCTCTATCAAGGTACAAGGAAAATGTGCATCTAAACCCTTCTTTGTTCTGGCACTGAAGTGGTGGAATTAACTGTCCCTCAAACAGATAAGTAACTTAGTGTTTTCAAATAATAAGTAAAGGTTAGCTCTTTTGCAAGTATTTGGATTAGTTTTATTTATTCTTAAAAGGGGTTGCATGCTTTCTTAATGTGTTTTCTGTCAGGAACATTTTTAGGATGATGGTATTTTAACCTGAGTCCCAGTGACCAAGTCAGAATGTATTCACTGATGGAGACTTGAAAGCAGGTATGTTAGTCACACTGAATAAGTGCACTTACAAATGCTGTAAGTTGTAAAATGTTGTTCATACCGGAGATTTTCTGCACTGAATTTCTTTACATTTGTATGATTAATAGAAACAAAAAACCAGTATTCAAAAAAAAATAATAAAAATAGGAAACTACACACAACCTAATGTCCAGTTCCAAAATATTTGATTATTAAAATCTAGGCAGTATGGTGGTATCGAGTTTAGCTTGTCCAACTCACAGCAAAAAAGTCTTGGGTTCAAGTCCCAGGCTCGGCGAAAGTGCACATTAGGCTAATTGTCTGTTCTAAGTGACCACTGGGTGTGGATGTGGCTGTGTGGATTGGCTCTGTGGTGGACTGAAATGCCTTTGCCCGGTGTCAGTTGAGATCGGCTTCAGGCTCCCAGTGAGTGTAAGAAAATCCTCTCTTCATTAATGAGCTGGTAATAATCAAGCCATTATTTATTAACCTCACCAATTCAGGTGAAAAATTCAGACTGAAATTTTACCATCTGAATATCACAAAAAGAGCAATAGATTTACAATTCACTGATGGTAATACACTCCAGTACAGTGGGATATTAGGGTTTATGGGGTAATTTTTCTCTCATACATTATAGAAATTATTTGGCACAAACTCACCAGATCATAACGAGTCTAAAGAGTACTCAGTTTGAATCTTTCAGTGTACTTGGATCATCATCTTTCCATTTTATTGGTAGAGTGAGGGTCTGCACGGTGGTGTAGAAGGCAAGAAAGTGCTGGGTTCAAATTTCAGATTCGGTGAGGGCGTTTCTGTGTGGAGTTTGCATGTTCTCCCCATGTTTGTGTAGGTTTTCTCTGGCTGCCCCAGTTTCCTCCCACAGTCCAAAGACTTCTCTTACAAAGTCCCTGTTAGAACCCGCCAGGGGGTGTGAATCATGTTATCTCATGTTTTGTTCTGGCTCTTTCTTTGTCCAGGTCACCTGAGTCTCTCCGGCCCAGTTGGTAATTACAGTCCCCGCCCTGATCATCCCCACCTGTTCCCCATCAGTTGCTCCTGGATAAAGGCCCAGCGTCTTCCCCTAGCCCCCTGCCAGATCGTCTTGTGCCATCACAGAGAATTGTGCTTCTCATAGCCGCACCACGATCCCGCCACCCCACGTACACCTTGTTTACCCCTGAGCACCTAAATAAAGGATCACTGCTTTCACCGTATTCCCGTGTGTCTGTCCTGCATTTGGGTCTATCAGTTTCTTGGTATCAGGTCTAACAGTCCCACAGTTATGAAACAGTCTTCCAATTAATGTTCGGGACTTAGACATAGTCTCTGTGTTTAAGATGCGGCTGAAAAGTTACTTGTATAGTCAGGGACTTTGTTAAGAGTCTTATATTGAGTAAAAGAGCAGATCTGGGGGTTCTCAGGCATTGAAAGTTTTGATCAACTGTGATGTTTGGATGCTGTCACTCCCTCACTATCACATGCTCACCCAGGTCCGTCAACAGTGAAGTGGCTAATTGCCTCATGTTGCAGGGTGCTCTCATGTTTAGTTATGATGTCATAGTCAGTCATACTGGAGTCCCTGCCTGCACTCAGCATTAGCAAACTCTCTTCTTTAATCATTACACTGTAATGAAAATACCTTTTCTCTCTCTCTCTTTCTTTCTCTCTATCTTTCTATGTGTTTTTGCTGAGGTACACATGTTACTTTTAAGATACCAGTGATCCTGATCCTTGTGCTCTCTGAATCCTGTGATCCGTCCTGATGTGCTACTACTGGTATTAGTTTTGATCTTAGAAGCCCCTCGCTCCTGCTGATGATGATCCATATGGACCTAAATCTACACTCAGAAACTGTGAAGATGACTTTTTACTGCTGGGGATATAAGTGAATGTGAATGAATATATGGTAGAAAGTTTTTCACCCCATAGGGCCACTCTAAGGTCAGGTGTAATAAATGGGTGCGCATCCATGATATGAACATCCATGAGGTAAATGTTTGTAGATTTTGTGAGTATTCACAGATTTTTGTTTTGATTATTGCTTATCTCTTCCCTTCTGCATTTTATTTTGGTAGTTATTTCAGTGACTTTGCATTTGTTTTGAGAATATCCTCATGAGTCACCGGGAAGGTTTGAAGATCTTACCAATATATTGTTTTGATTTTGTTATTTTTGGTGCTGTACCTTGGTGTGGTAATCTTCCTGACTGTGAGTAGGTCTTGTTTTGGGTCTGCTGGCCTGTTATAGGGTTCAACATTTTAATTGTGTTTTTGACCAAATATTCTGTGAATGCTGGCAAATTGAAGAAAATTCGTCAAAATTATGTCATTTGTTTTACTTGGTGTATGGTTAGGGAAGCGGCTTTTGGGACCGAAAGGTCGCTGGTTTGATTCCTGAACCAGCAGGAAAAATAAGTGGTAGGGGGGGAGTGAGCTGCAACCTTCCCTTCCTTTACCTTTATGGCTGAAATGACCTTGAACAAGGCATTTAACCTTCAAACCTTCGAGTGTGTGTGTGTGTGTGTGTGTGTGTGTGTGTGTGTGTGTGTGTGTGTGTGTGTGTGTGCGCGTGCATGTGTGTGTGTGTGTGTGTGTGTGTGTGTGTGTGCCCTCACTTTGAATGGGTTAAATTCAGGACATTATTTTTATTACAGGGTTCTCTTTTCACTGTTTTTCTGACATCCACCTGCTTCACCTATTTTGATTTCTTGTTCATTGCTTTCTTGGTTTTATGGGCTGTTGTGTCTTTTAGTTATCTATTTAGGCCAGTCTGATTTTTTTTGTCCATTCACCACTGTGTTAATCCTGTGCCTGTTTGTTCTGTTACAGTGACTCGCCATGACCCCGACAGGCTCGCATCCTGTTTATATACTCCTGAGGCTCTGGACTAAGCACTCTGTTTGATCTCGTCAGCTCCTCAGACCATTCCACAACTGTGTGTTAGTTTTAACCTGTTTAACTGTTTGATGTAAGTCTGTGTGAAGATTTGTGATTTCTCTTTATTGTTTTTTTTTTTTTTTTCTGTATGTGCTCTTCATGACTGCAGTCATGACAGCAATAACCACTAGACAACATTTCTCAGTATTATTACTGAGTACAGTATTGTGTTCTGTCTCATTTTAGCTTAAATTCAAATTTAATATAAAAGTTTATGTTCTGGGGCGATGCGGTGGTGTAGTGGTGAGCATGTCCTCCTCACACCAAGAAGGGGTTCTGTTTGGAGTTTGCATGTTCTCCTTAGGCCTGCAGAGGGTTTCCTTCAGGTACTCTGGTTTCTACCAACATTCAGAACACATGCACATTTAATTGGATTAATTGGTTGTTCCAAATTGCTCCTTGGTGAGAGTGTGAATGGTTGTGTGTGTTGGCCCTTCTGTGGACTGATGAGCTGTTCAGGGTGTAACCTGTCGTTGCCCAGTTTCAGCTGAGATAGGCTCCAGCCTTCCCTAGGAGGATTAAAGGGCTTAGTGATTGAATGAAGTTTGTGTTACAATCTAACCATAACCTCAACTCACATGTAACAATAAAGAATTTTTTATTTTTATTCATTTATTTATTTATTTTTACCAAACTTGCAAAGTTGGAGTCATGGGGTATGGGCCCTGAAAGAACCTGTAACATTTTCACATCATGATGCAGATCCAGCAATTAATTAAGTTTTTTTAACAAGCATTTATTAAAAGATTTTTTTTTTCTCTTAGCTTCTAAACTACTGATCTGATTCTCATCAAAGATGGGTTGGGACCTGGACCTAGAAAGAACATAATCAATTTTGGAGGTGATCCGTGCATGGAATCATTAAAAAAAAAAAAAAAGAAAGAAAGAAAATTCTGGAATCCTAAAAAATCCCCATCTTTAAAATGGGGCACAATGTTCATCCAATGCCCACTACGGGGAGACATTTCATTATAACCAGGCCAAGTTATAATATTCATTCATTTGTGCATGGTAGAGGTACCTTGAACTCTTTGAGTATTCCTCTAGTTCAAAAAGTAAATATAGGCTGCATGCAGGCCGTGCATTCCCCAGAAAACAGATCCTTTCTCATGTTCCGATTAAACAGCAACTGAAATCTGGTTTGTGCTCCACTCAGGGACTTCACCCAGACGAAATCATATGAAAAATGATGGTTGCTCGCAGGCTTTGTTTTGCTCTGTCTTTATTCAGCACTTACACACACATACACGCCTCATTTAATGAAATCATTTCCTCATCATTGCATGCACCTGCCTGATGAAGAGAGAGAGAGAGAGAGAGAGAGAGAGAAAGAGAGGGTAGGGAAGGAATGAGATTTGATGCAACGAAGAAAATGAATGTGAGTTTTGAATGTGTGTGTGTGTGTGTGTGTGTGTGTGTGTGTGAGTGTGTGAGTGTGTGACTATGTGTGGGCGTGCAAGAACACAGTGTGACTGACCTTTTTCCCCTGTGCCTGGCGCTAATTGTCTTAACGAATGTTGTGTTGTGGCAGGGTGCCAGAGGATAGAAGCATCAGCCAGATCTCAATATACTCAACTGCTAATTACTACAACAAGAACACTCTCATACTCATCACTCACACCCACACACACCCACACACATATAATCATCCACACACAATATGTACTGTATAGTGGTATCTATAGACATTTTTGGTGTCTTCTGTTTTATTTTATTTTAGGCCAAATATAACATTTTGGCAGGAAACAAAAACTGTATCTGATGTTTAAGAGAAATTTATTTAGTACACAGACGTACTAAAGGTGGGGCAGTGGTGGCCCGGTGGTAGGGCGCTGGATTACTGATCCCAAGGTCGGGAGTTCAAGCCCCACTATCAACGGGTTCTTACTGCTGTCCCCCCAGTGCAGCTAACTGGGTTATCAAATGCCGGCCATGTCTCTCACTGTCTGTGGTGAGAGGCA
>JAQMYF010000008.1:831628-856390 GCA_030014195.1 Neosilurus mollespiculum
CCGGGAGGAGCTCGGAGTAGAACCGCTGCTCCTTCGCGTTGAGAGGAGCCAGTTGAGGTGGCTTGGGCATCTGATTAACTAAAGTGGCTGGGGAGAGGGACGTCTGGACCTCACTGCTTAGGCTGCTGCCCCTGCGAGCCGACCCGGGAACAAGCGGATGAAGATGATGATGATGATGACGTATTGTTGTTTGTTTACTTATTCTCATCAATATGATCCAATATTACATGAAATAAAAACTTGAATAGTACTTAGTTTCTGATTTATCTTCATTTTGTTAAGTTGTATAAGTGTACTGTATTTTTTAATTTTTTCACTCACTAAACCATTCCATACGGTTTGAAGTTCATCCATGCTGTACAAAACTCAAAAAATAAAAAATTAAAATAAAATACATAAATAAATTGGATTACATACAATTTTTCTGAAAAATTGGTATTTTTAGTGTTTCTGTTTATTAGCCATACTTTTACCTCAATATATTCATATAAGTCAGCATGATGTTTTTGGTTCTCGTTGCCTACAATAGCATTGTTTAATACATTTTCACCAAAAATTATAGAGAAGTAATTTTTACTTCTTTGTATTAGGAGCCCTTTTAGATTAAAGTGGTGGTGTATAATCTTCACTGTACACTACTGAAGTAACCTGATATAGTAATCTGATGTAATAATCTAATATAATAATCTGATATAGTAATCCAACGTAATTTTCTGATATGTTACTCTGATATAATAATCTGATATATTAGTCTGATATAATAATCTGATATAATGATCTGATACAGTTATCTGATGTAATAATCCAATGTAATAATCTGATTTAATAATCTGATGTAATGATCTGATATAATAATCTGATCATAAGTAATCATACGATGTGTTTCATATGATATGATGCGTTTCAGACATCTCCAAACTGAAGACAACACGTGGTGAGAATGTTATCTTTTTTTCTGAAGTGTTTGTTATTACACCTGAGTTGCATTTAGTTAATGCAGTATATATACAGTCTATCACAGGTTACCTTCCTAGTATTTTTACTGGTACTCATTTATACTGCTGGGTGGACAGAGGGGCACTTGTGATTAAGACATTAAGGGGACCCCAAGGGTCTTAGCATGGTTGGGGTCTAACAGGGATTCAAACCCACAACATCACAAGCATGAGCCCAGCACCCTAACCACTACACCACCATCCCCTTATTGCAAATTTATAAAAGGAGTGTTCAGTGTCAGTGCTTTGTAACCATTTGTATAATTATAATGAATAGAAAAAAAGGGGAAAAAGTCTGGAGAAGGAACAATTTTTTTTATAGCTACCATAACATAAGCGATAACAGGACCACATTTATGTAACTGCATTTCCTGTCTTGTTTAATTTCTCATTCAAAGAAAACATTCTGACACGCACACCTGACTGTCATATTCAGGCAGAATAGAGGATCGTGATCAGTCATTGACTGTATTGAGTCGTTGTGAAATACCTGGCAACCAAGCTACCCAAACTTCCACCGTGATTATTACCTTACCAATGCAATATAGCTTTTTTTAATGGTGTGTGTGTGTGTGTGTGTGTGTGTGTGTGTGTGTGTGTGTGTGGGTGCGTGCGTGCGTGCGTGCGTGTGTGTGTGTGTGTGTTAGAGAGAGAGAAAGAGAGATAGAGATAGTGAGAAAGAGAGAGAGATGTTCAGACAGTGGTGTCAGCTCTAGCTAGCGTTCCCTGTTGTTGCAGTAATGGCTGTGCCTGAGGCTGATGTAGACTTCTATTTGTAATTGTTTAGATGCATCTTTTTCTCTCGCTCTCATACTCAGTCTCCATCTTTGTTCTTTTCCTGCTGCTGTCACACAGAGAAAGCTAATATGACATCTAGAAGATATCAGGCTTCTCAGCTAAAGAATAATACACAGACTGATGGACAGACAAATAGACAATTGGGCAAGACATATAGAGAATACAGGGAGAGAAACAGTCACAGAGATAGAGAGAGAGAGAGAGAGAGAGAGAGAGAGATGAAGGTTAGGGTTTATCATTTCTGTCTCTCATCTAACACTCTCATGATGCTTTCACTGCAAATCAGAATCGATTTCCCTGTGGCAGGCCACACTACTGAGTCGACGTTACTCCACTTTCCACTTGATAATGAAAAAATAAGGAAAAAAATACAGAAGAAACGACAAAAAATGAAAGGAAAAAAAACAGAGGCACAGGAAGTAGAATGTGATTGCTAAAACTCCCAACCAAGAAGTCAGAGTGAAAATTAAATCTATAACTTACTGTTTTTCTGGGTACTGATTCATCAGATTATTTCATTCATTTCTGGCTAATGCTAATGCTAATGAAATTTTCAAAAACGGCTAAAATGCTTTAAATCTTAAAGATGATGGGCAAATATAATTTTTTAACCATAATTTGCAAGTCTCTAAAGTAGAACATACATGAACAAAAGAAATTGATTATTATTTGCTGGTATTTCTTAGAAAATCGACTGATGCTAAACTTACATTTCGGCAATTTTCATGTGTGGTGTCATTTTAGTGAAATGCCGGTACAGCTGAGTATTTCCAGTTAGCTTTGTTTGCATGTTTGTTTTATCATTATTGTAATCATGTCATGATCCCGAATATCTCACCACTAGGGGAGCTATTGTGTGTTTTTGTTTTCCTGTTTTTTCCATGGGCTTCTGCAGGCTACGGGCGTGGTCTTGCTGCTTCCAATTATCTCCACACACCTGTTGCTTATCAAGAAACCTACTTATACGCCAGCAAAAACTCTCCCCAGTGTTGGTTTGTTGACTTTGTCTCTGCCTATGATTCTGTCTAGACTAGCTCTGGATTCTTGTGGATTACCTGTTATCCTGCCTGCCTGCGCTGCATCAGCAAAGTACCCATACCAGTAGTATTGACCCTCCTTTGGTTTTTCTTGTGTTTTTGTTTGCTTTGGAGCTTTAATAAAGACCTCAGTTTTGTTCACCCCCACTCTGCCTCTGTTGTCCTGCATTTGGGTCCTACTCAGCATGTCCCACACATGACACCTTACTGTCATGCTGTGGGCTGCAATAATGGGACTGGATCAGGTTAAAGTTTTTTTTTTTTTCTAAGTGAAGAGAACAAATAAAAAGAATGTGTCTTTTGGATAAAGTGAGCTGTAGGAGATAAAGACTGGAAGCTGGGCTAATATTCCTACCCTTGGTCCAGTCATTTCACAGAGGAGTCCACAAGCCTGGCATTGTGAAAAATTTAGGAGATGTGTTTGGGGCAGAATAGACAGAGGAAGGATGCTGTACTGATGGTATTCAAACATTAAACGTTGCAGCAGTGGAGCTTTAGAGAAAAAGAGAAGGCTGCAGGTAAGTTGGCTTTAATCTTATAAATTGATATCTTCTATAATCTAGATCTAGTGCTCAGCAGACAAGAGTACCTGTATGGATTACTGTATAGCTATCTACATTTTTCACATTTGTTGGTTATTTATAGGTTATATTAGAGCTGAATGAAGGTAACAGCCTCTGGTGTTTAATGCAAAAACTTTGCTATGGTACAGTAACAGACTATACAATTACCCCCAGGATCAATAAAGTATTCTGATTTTGATCAATGCCTAGGTTTCACGTTTATGCCTTTTATTCTTATTTATTTTACACTCGGTGTGTGTCTGTGCTGAGTTTGATTCTAACACTCAGCACAGTGTTTAAAAGATAGCCGTTTGTGCTAATGTTACATGTTGATATGGAAAATCTCCAGTTAGTTTCTCAGTAAGGTAGATAATAACATGCATTATTTCACATTTTGTAGAGGAGCTCCAGAGCTCTAAAGCCATGAGCTCGATTCTGTTGTCGTGTCTGTGCTGACAGGCAACCCAACATGCACGCTTTCCCCAACATGCACGCAGTGGATGTGGGGGAAATATTTTTGTGTAGTCAGTGGGTTTTCTTCTTGAGGAGAAAAGTTTCTTTTGTTTTTATATTACGGCTGTTTCTTTACCAGAAATAAATGCAAATGTTTTCAGAACTCTTTTATTCAGCACCTCAATATTTCAACTGTTTGGAGTTGAGAGAGAAAAGCAGGATGAATTTACCCAAATGAAACATCCTGTTGTTCTGAGCTAATGGTAACTGGTGACTACAAACTGGATTTTTTTAGCAGTGGATGTTATAACCTGTACTTTCCTCTAACTTGTTGTACATTTACATTAAACAGTTAGGCTGGAATAGGAACTCACCAATCATTTATTCATTCATTTTCTAAGCCGCTTAATCCTAATTAGGGGCACGGGAGGCTGGCGCCTATCTCAGCCGACTCTGAGTAAAGGCGGGGTACACCCTGAACAGCTTGCCAGACAATTGCAGGGCCAACACACCAACACAACTCACACTCACACCTAGAGGCAATTTGGAATAGCCAATTAGCCTACCGCGCATGTTTTTGAACTGTGGGAGGAAACCCACACAAGCACAAGGAGAACATTCAAACTCTACTCAAGGACCGTGCTGGCTCCCTTTAAACACTAAATATTAAATGTGAAATAATGCATGTTATTATCTACCTTACTGAGATCCACACTCCAACCCAAACTAACTGTGCTTGTGTTAGAATATGTTAAACCTGTTAGAATAATTTAAAATATAATACCAGAACCAGCAGAGGGAGTTTTTATGCTCTTTATTCTGAAAACCATGAATAAAAGGTAAATTCAAGGAAAAATGCAATTCAAACCTCAGCAATTGCTCTGCAAAAAATTATGAACTTTTTGGACCCTGCAGTGTTGCATTAATAGATAAATCATTATTTGTAGTTCCTTCACATTCACTCTTGCTGAACATATTGAGAAGTGCTGAAGCCATTGTTTGGCCAAAATGACGTCACGTGCACGCCTCCAGGAATGCTTGAGAATTTCACAAGTAAACAACAGATCGTGAGCCGTGTTCTGATAAATGTCTTACTATCTTTTCACAGTTATGAGTGACGACCCAATTCAATACTTTAGTTGTGAAAGACTATAAAAAGAAAAGCCACAAAGGAAGAAAAGTGCAATCTCAATTGGCAATTTGCCAGTGACCTTTAAACTTGTAATTTGTGCATCTAACAACAGTGTTTATTTTTTTTCCTCAATAATTTAATCCAGAGATAATTATATCTTGTATATAAATCCAGGCACCTTGTCTGGCCTATCTCAACCATGTCACCATGTCTCGACCTTGGATGTGTTTCAAATCCACCACTTGTTCTGCATGAATATGCAATAGAGTTCTGTCTATTTATCTATCTATTGTAGAATGAAGGCCTATAGAATGTTAACCATGTTAGCTTACAAGGTGATTATGATTGTTAAACTTGTAGTAGAGCTTGGTAAATGATTAAATGATGATTGATGTAAAACAAGATGAAATGAGGCAATAAGAATAGTTATAGGGTTGCTTAAATCGGATCTGGGTGACGTGTTAGAAAACCTCTCCCCAGATGAGAGCCCAATGGTTGCTTTTAGGTAGCACAAAGCTACAGAGTAAGGAAGGAACATCACATCTGAACAAAGTCTTTTCGCTGAGGCCTTCCACTGAACATCAGAGAAGAACAGGAAAATGGCCCAAGGTCACCAAGTTGGCCTCGACATAGTGAGAAAGTCTGAAGTAAACAATCTCTCAGCCAGTGTCTTATCCATTAGGCCAGGATTTAATGGTGGCAACTGTAAGACAGAACTGACTAAAGTATAAAAGCTTTTGCTCTAGAGGGGTTGGGGTCTTCGAATGCTCATTTGAAGATCACAATTTATTTTACTCTGACTGAATAAAATGGTTCCTGATTTTGAGCCTGCGTCTCTTGGTGAATTGTACTGTGTCTGCCACGACATAGCTTTTGGTGACCCCGGCGTAAATTGGACATGCGGGTTACAATGGGACCTGGGTGACGTGCTAGCAACCTCTCCCTGGGTGCCCCGGTTTGTGCTTCCACATGGTGCATAGCTACAGAGCACAGAAGAACCAATATGTCTGAGGAAGAAGGTGATGTGACATATAACCTGCAGAGGGATGAAATATGTGGAGGAAGCAATCGGGGTCTCAGGCGCCACTGGGGGCGCTGTGTGTTTTGGACCATGAACTGAGGAAGGCCTGTGGCCTACCGGTCTGAAATGTCATATATTTGGTCCTCCACAAATCTTACCCAAATTGTTGGACTTCCCTATCATGTACTGGAATTAATTATTGATCATTAACAGCATGAATATGAATACAGAAATTATAATATCTTTAGAATGAGTGATCATATTTCCTTTACTTAAAGATATTTGTAATCCTGAAATGGAGAACCGTCCAATGAAGTCATCTCTAATGAAATATATATTTAAATTGTTAATGATTATACCTATACAAGGGCAATTGTATGATTTACTGTACCATTTAATAATTCATTCATTTTCTAAGCCATTTAATCCTAATTAGTGTTGCAGGGAGGCTGGTGCCCATCTCAGCCGACTCTGGGAGGGGGCAGGGTACACCCTGGACAGCTCGCCAGGCCATCGCAGTTCATCGCTATTTAATTGTTGGATGATTTATGTGACTATTGTATGAGTAGTTTATTTAATGATGTAAGATTTTTAATATATTTTATTTCAGCCATCCCACTCTGTTCCAGGGACCTTGAAAAAGGAACATAATGTCGTAAGTGATAGAACAAGATGCCGTCGAGCTCAAACCTCCAAGGTCAACTTTAAATATTTCATTTCTCGGAAAGACCCATAGTTAAAAAGTGGGGTCTTGATGTATCAATCAGAGATGACATATATGATGTAATTTTGACTTTTTTCAGAAGCAGAGCCATAGTTAAAAAAGGGGGGGTTCTGAGGGACCAATCAGAGTCTAATTTTGATGGTCCAGTCAGAGTTGAGTGAACACTTTATAGCTGGTAGACGGGGTCCGAGGTCCTTTCTCGGAACAATTTCTTTTGTGAATGATTGTAGGCTTTTCTTTTCCTAAAGGCTAAATAAACCACTGAAAATTAATTTAGATCTCTTGTGTCGTGAACTAGACACTATTTATCTCTCTATCATCTATCTATCTGATTTTTTTTTATTGTCATCATTTTACCTTCTTATTTAGTTTAGTTTCTTTTCTATTCAGCTCTAGGAATAGACTGAAAATGAATGTAATAAGTAATCACTCAATTAATCAGTAACCTTTACCCTATTCTCTAGGGCTTGATAGTTTGAATCCCAATGATATCACATGCATCCATGGTTAGGAGATCAAGCCCTCTGGGAATGTTTGCCTGTCACAGCAAGGTAGCCAATAATGGGATTCTGTGAACTCACGCATAAGGTAGTGGGCAGATATAGCCGGGGTTTCGCTGTACGCACAGCAGTTCAAAAAGATGCGGTCAGCACAAGTCATGAGGGGGTCATGAGGGGGTCATGAGGGGGTCATGAGGGGGTCATGAGGGGGTCATGACGGGGGTCATGAGCATTGAAGGAAGCATGATATAAAGAAGTGCTATCTGGTGGGTGGAAAATACTTATTTGCCAAACTGCTTCATCCTATTATTGGGTCTCAGCTGACACTGGGCGAAGTTAAGGTCAGCTGGGATAGGCTCCAGCCTAGCTGGGCTGGAATAGGCTACACCACCATGCCGCCCAGGCTGGAATTAGCCATGATTTAATTAGAGAAGATAAAATGCTGATATTTGATGCCATTATCATTAAACATCTGGGCACACAATAATGAGTTGTCATACATTGTCAGACAATTAAGGCTCCAATATTGTCACCACCACTATGATGATCATCACCTTCATCAGCATTAATAGCCTTGTGAAAACTTAATTCCCTCTCTGTTTAAAAACAAATTCTATTCACATGACCAGTTTTTTTTTTAATATCTCTATCCACATGATGACAAACACACACACAAAATTTAAAAAGCAGTAACGGTGTTTCATAAACTGTTATTTTAAACCATTAAAACATATTTTTTTAAGGAATTAAATATAAAATGTTTAAAAAAAAAAAAACTCCGTCATGACAAAGTTGAAGGAAATAAAAAAAAAAAAAAAAAAAAAAAAAAAAAAAAAAAAAAAAAAAAAAAAAAAAAAAAAAGTGGAAAGAAAGAAATTACAAACACAGTGATTTATATGTGAGGACTGATGATGAGGTGTATGCACTGTTTTAGATTACACCATCACCTCGGTCCTGTCTACATCCTCAGCTCACAGTGCAGTCTGTGGTGTCGGAGGGGTGAACAAGATGCAAGATGCACCACATCATATTTCTGCACCCCAACACAAGGGTGTGGAATTAAAACAATACGAAACTAAATTACAAACACATTATCAAATAATAAATTATAGACTGTGAAGTAGCAACCTGGTCAGCAGCCATTGTTATCAGAGCACATTCATAATATACACAAAACTACAATGTGTGTCCACAGGTCGTGTTTTTAAAACACTGAGGTACATGATTTGTTTTTTGGTTTAAATGAAAATTGTATTTTACAATTTCTCCACCATGGTGGCGTAGTGGCTAGCACGTCTGCCTCGCAGCAAGAAGGTCCGAATTCACAGCAAGAAGCTTCGAGTCCTAGTCTTGGCGAGGGCATTTCTGTGTTGCATTTTCTCCCCGTGCTTGTGTAGGTTTCCTCTGGGTGCTGGCTGTTCCAAATTGCCCCTTGGTGTGAGTGTGAATGTGAGTAGTTTTGTGTGTGTGTTGGCCCTGTGACGCTCTCATGAGCTGTTTAGGGTGTCCAGCCTCTCTGCACCCCTAAAGGATTAAGCGGTTCGGTAGATGAATGAGTGAGTAAATTACTCCACTGGCGGCATGGTGCAGTAGTGGTTAGCATGAAGGTCCTGGGTTCGAACACTCTGTCTGGTGAGGACGAATCTTTGGGAGTTTGTGCTTGCGTGGGTTTCCCCTGGGTACTCCGGTTTCTTCCCACAGTCCAAAGGCATGCACAGTAGGCTAACTGGCTTTTGCAAATTGACCCTAGGTGTGAGTGGTTTTGTGTGTGTTAGTCCTGAGATGGACTGGTGAGCTCTTCACCAGAGTTGGCTGAGAGAGGCTTTAGCCTCCCTGTGACCCTAGTAGGATTAAAAGGTTTGGCAAATAAATGAATGAATGAATTTCTCCACTTCGATGGGTGTTTTTGGAAAAGCTCGATCAAATAACCCAAAGACTGGTTTCTTCATTTACATAGGTGCCCTGAGATGTACTGGCCAGCTGTTCAGAGTGTACCACACCTTCACCCAGTGTTGGCTGAGATGGGCTCCAGCCTCCCTGTGACTGTGGTAGGATTAAGTGGTTCGGCAAATAAGTGAGTGATGTAGGTGTGGACAGTGTCTATACACAGATTCAATAGACACACACATATATACACACACACACACACACACACACAGTTTTTAAAGGCTATGAGAGCCTCATCATATCAATAATGCATTATCCACAGCCAAACTCCAGCCCAACCGCCATCAATAAATAACTGCTGTCAGTAGCATGCTGAGCTGTTTTCTGATTGGCCCACGGAATGACCTTAATTGATGGCTACCACACAAGTGCTGTATATCACAATAGGATCAAAATAACAAGGAAAATATCAACAGGTGATAAATTAGGATAAAAAAAAGGAATAAAAGCAGCTCTGTTTATGCCACGGACACATTTCACTGGCATGATTCGTATCATCGCTTCCTTAAAGAGCAGCTATCGCTGTCTTACTTACCTTACCTAGTACTTTGCGTAAGTCACGAGGACAGGTCTGCCTGCTTCCGCACAGGTCAAGCCAGAGCGGTCTAGTGCTTGAACTATAACCTGGTCTGGAGCCCAAAAAATGTCTTTATGTCCTCCCCATAGATCTTCATGAGGTTAGTTCTAGGACAGCCCACACCCTGGGTTCCTTGAATAGGAATCCAGTCATGTCATTATGAGTTTCTGTAGCTAATGTCGTTTTTACTTAGCAGGAAAGCTGCCCCTGTACAAAATCCCAACCCTGGAGAACCAGGGTTCCAAGTTGGTCAGCTGCCAAGGGTGACACGCAGAGCCAACAGAGTGGTGGTAGTACCATGACCAGCAGCTGGTTGTAAGGTGCCAGCGACTCGCCTTTGCCCCTTCTCCTGTTTGTCTTAACAGTTCTGCCACGGGGATGCCAGAAACTGGACACTGGTTGTCACAGTCTGTATGTTGCACATGCCACATGGGATATTTTGTTAATGATTATACCTATAGAAGAGCAATTGTTTTGTTACTGGTTTTGACCTTCTTACTGTGTGTAACCACAATGCCACCATGCTGCCCAAGATTGACAGCTCGAGTTGTGATGTCATTTATGTGTTTTCTTTTTTTTCCCCCCACTGCTGTATAGCATGTAGTCCTCACAGTATTCTCATTTGGGTTGTGATGCATTTTTTTAAGGAAATCAAGGGGACAAAACAGAAGATTATATAGATTGTGAATGTGATATTCATCCATAGATTTGATATGTATTTCCCAGAATCTCGCAGCGCAAATGAGTAAAGTTCTGATACAGAATTCAGGGCTTGTGGTGGCGACACACACTCAGCCGAATCAGGACATGCACAAATTATGAAATATCCACCAGGAAGTAAAGTCTACGCTCACTCATTTACCGAATCACCTAATAGGTGAAGGTGTGGTACACTCTGAACAGTTTGCCAGAACATCGCAGTGCCAACACACACACACAAACAGCAACTTATACTCACACCTAAGGGCAATTTGGAACAGCCAATTAGCCTAATGTGCATGTTTTTAGACTGTGGGAGGAAACTGGAGAACCTGGAGAAAACCCACACAAGCACAGGGAAAACATGCAAACTCCACACAAAAACGCCCTCACCAAACCCGGGATTCAAACCCAGGACTAGTTTGCTGTGAGGCAGACATGCTGAACACTCCACCACTGTGCTGACCCAGTACAGTCTATTAGATTAATTATATATTCAACTTACTAATGTACAGTTTATGCACTTTGTGGTGGTTTTATTTTTTCAGCACCTCACAGATACCTTGCAGGAACCCTTATGTAGCTGATTAATATGCTTTTAACTCATTTTATTAAAAATTTTACTTTTTTTATTTAAGCTCTTCTCATCTGCTTTCCTGGTACGAGGTCTGGATCTGTTGTTTCTTCATGTTGAGAAATTGCGAATCTCCAGAAAGTCACAGGTACAGTGTCAGGTAACAACTTGGTAAAGTATTAACCAATAAAGGTTTGGGCAGTGGTGGCTCCATGGTAAAGGCTCTAAGTTACTTTTCAGAAGGTTGGGGTTCAAGTCACTGTACCACCAAGCTGCCCCTATTGGGCCCAAGAGCAAGGCCCTTAACCCTCACTTGCTCAGTTGTATGAAAATTCATCAGTCCCTCTGGATAAGGGCGTCTGCCAAACGCAGTAAAGGTAAGTCGTTTTCATAGACAGTTCATCCAAAAACCACCCAGGCTCCGGTTTGAATCCGGGTCGATGCTGCATCCGTGACAGAGAGTCGATGGGAGCTAATTGGCTGAGCTCTCACTGGAGTGAGGGATGGCACATGCTCACTTCCCTGTCACTCACAGCAATCACCAGTCAATCATGGGCATCTCTGAGCTCATTAATACGAGGGGGCGGATATCGCTTTACCTCCGAGTGTGTTAGGTCGCCTCAAACCACAAATGCGCAGCAGTTCATAAAGAGGCGGGTGGCAGCATCACATGTCACGGAGGGGGCTTACACCCCTCTCTGGTTGGTGGGGGTGGTCGTGTGATAGGGAAGGCAACACTTGGATACAACTAAAAGTAGAGGAGAAAAATGGACAAACACACACACACACACACACCCAGTCTCGAAACAAGCTCTACACTATACAATGTATGAGAGTGACCAGATGTCTCAACTTGTTTCTGACTTTCCTTTCAGGTTTCATGCAGATCAGGGTCCTCAGGGGAAAAAAAAGCTAACTCTCTTCACCTGAGTATTTCCGCTGAACCCAGGATTCAGAACACACAATGAGTAAGCAATCAGAGGAAATTTTACTGATCATAAGCTCAAAAAATAACAATGTATATTTAAGGCACTTCTCAGAGGATATTTTTTGCTAATGTCACTTTCAATTCTTGCTCAAACAAGAAAGATGACGTGAAAATAAAACATAAAGGCATGAAAATGCACACATACTTTACATACATACATATATATATATATATATATATATATATATATATATATATATAGGCATGCTGGTATAACAAAGATATAAGTTTTATTCATGGTAATTAGTAACAGCTGAGCTTTAAAGAAAAGAATAACAATAAAAGTTATTTATACTGATAAGCTTTATCCTATGATACATTTCCATCCATGATAACAGGATGATATGCAGGATGATGCCACCCCATGGTTTAATAATCATCTCATTTAATCATGTGGTGTCTTTCACAATAACTCTACTGAGTTTAAGAGTTTAAAGACTGTTGTGAAGAATTTTAGACTGTTGTGTTAGTGTTCTTCACCCCTTCTATAAAACACCAGTTATAGGAATATTTTTTTCAGATGAATTTTCAACCCTCCAGTACAGTTTAAGACTCTTATATAATGTGTGCCAAGTTGCAGTGAATATTCTGGCATTTTCTGGTGGAAAAAAAAGACAGATGGATAGATAGATAAATACTTTACTGTCCCCATCTATCTATCTGTCTGTACACCTACTTATATCATTATGGGGACATTCAAATATTGGGACATATCTGCTTAAAAAATATAATAGGCCATCAAAGTACTGTACATTTTAAATGCATTGGGTTTAAAAGCGTTTAGGATGAATTAAGTGTCAGAGCATTCATTCTTTCATTCATTTGGCCTATGTCAGCCTACACTGAGCGGAGGTAGGGCACACCTTAAAGAGCTTGCCACTCTACCGCAAGGCCAACACACACACACACACACACCCATCTTCACACCTTGGGACAATTTGGAACAGCCAGTTTGCCTAATGTGCATGTCTTTAGACTGTGGGAGGAAACCGGAGGACCCAGAGGAAATCCACACAAGCACAGGGAGAACATGTAAACGCCACACAGAAACACCAAGCCCAGGACCTTCTTACTGTGAGGCGAACGTGCTAACCACTATGCCACCATGCTGCCTTTGTGCCAGAGCAGAAAAATTAAATGGAGTCAAAACACACTAATATCAAAAACATATTAAATAATTAAAATGGTAATTTGTTTCTTGTTTATTAAAGGAATCTGGTCAAGAGAGTTTAGGTGAAGGATATTCAACACTATGGGCTTCAAAAATTCTGTTTTATGAAAGAACAGGTAGACAGACAGTGAGAAAAGATGACATTGGATCTCTCGGGATGACATACGGTCCCAAAATGAGCCAGAGCCATTTTCATTACAGAGTATACCCACTGTCCATGTAGCCTGCTGGGTTCAGTAATGGTTGAGCTCAGCGGTAATCAGGAAGATTGGACCATATGGGACATGACGCAGTAGATGTAGAAAGCTTTGCACTGGCTTTAAGGACCCATATAAAAGAATAATACCTTGAAGGCATAATGTTTCAACTAATGCTTCACAGAGCCGTTGCTCAACAGGCAGATGAACCTTTTACTAAACAAACCCAAAGTATCATTTTGAACAGGATGCATTATAATAGCAGGATGGTAGCAGTATGAGACACATGTCGCACTGTTTCCTGCTGCGTCCCTGGCAGCATTCTTTCTAACTGAGCTACCTCAAGCTAAGTGTGCCCCTCTCCTGCTGTCAGTCAAATAGGGATTAGCAAAACAACTTCCTCCATGGGAGGGCCGATGGCGGCTGGCGAATAGTAGATTGAGCCAGGATGGACAGACAGGGGGTCTCAGTGTGCATTCTGGAAGCAGTGGGAAGGTGCACGCATGGAGAGAATAGCATAGAAGCTCAAACTGAATTTCATTCATGCTTAAGAGAGCAACATACTGAGCAACACAAACTCTCAGAGACACACATGGCAAGACTGGCTCTGGATTTGCTTCCTATTGAGGTGTATGTGTGCCACTTCCCTCCACCATTCATGCCAGCCCTAAGCAGCATCGCATTACCACCTGGTCAAACAGAGGGCCAGGACTTGAATCCACCCACCAAACACATAATATTAGAGAAGCCATGCAGGAAAACACAGAAGTCCTCATGCTTACAACCTCAAATCTAGTAAAATCTGAAGCCTCACGGGGATCAAATGATCACCCTTAAATTCTTTTTCAGTACTTATTTATAACACAGTGTTAAATTACTGTACATCCAGGGATCTTTAATAACACCAGAGTTAAGTTTATATCTAGAAATCTATCATCAGGGGTGTTTATTTCCCCTAGGGATAGTTTCAGAGGTGATATGATGCTCATCTTCAGATGTGACACATGAATTTAAGGAAGGTTAAAATCAAAACAATAGAATTTACAGCTACTTTAGTATAATACAGTAAGCTACAATGAGAATCTAGAATCTACTTCAGTCAACGTTATTTGTAATTCGCGAAGGTAAAAGGCACTTAGAAAGAAACTATGAAATGATGCAAATATCAATAATAGGAATCGGTTTGAGTAATTCAGTGTCACACATAGGTGGATGGCCTCTTCCCTACACTCTCATGACCAACTCTCATTTGTTTAATAGGGATTGAAATCTTTATTTCTTTATTCCTTAAATCACTTTATACTCGCATCATATACGATAGAGGTAGTTTTAATGGTCAAACCTCAAATGACTCCTTGATTCCCATAGAAGTGAATTTTATTCTAATGCAAAGGCAGGAATGTGTAATTTGGCCAACATTAACACTAGTAAGGCTAATGGATAGTAAGGTGAAACCAAAAGTGCATTTCAGAAGTAATCCAATCTCAGTGTTGACTGATGGTCATGAGCCACTTTCGGCTTTTTTATAATTTTTATTTATTTACTCTATAGGCTGATCGTCGGTTTACATGAATATCAGGATTTCTGACGTGGTTATAGCTTGTCTCGGATCGATCGCATGCCTTTTGATGTTCTTATATGTGTTGGATGTCAACCATCTCTCTCTCTCTCTCTCTCTCTCTTTCTCTCTCTCTCTCTCACACACACACACACACACACACACACACACTTCCTTTTTCATTTGCACCCTCTTACACATTATTTTAGCTTGGCTTCTCTTAAAGATTACCCTAATGCAGAACAGCAGACCAGCATTGTGTGTGTGTGTGTGTGTGTGTGTGTGTGTGTGTGTGTGTGTGTTTCTTTTTCGGGAGCTGGTGTGGTTACCCACTTACAGTCACTAGTGTATTTTTGTCACTAAAAAATGAAGACATCACAACAGAGGGGAAAAAGCTCTTCAGGATAAAAAAAAAACAAACCGTCACCAGGATGAATAAAAAAAAATGTAGGAATCAAGGGTGTAAGGGAGAAAAAGAGGGTGTGAGAGAGAGAGAGAGAGAGAGAGAGAGAGAGAGAGAGAGAGATCAATGAAAATTCAGTGGAACTAATATAGATACCAGTTATATATCTGAGTTACACACACCACATTTTTTTTCTTTTCCCAGTGTTTCTTGTTAATGGGCCGATACATTTTTTTCTATTTAATTTCGGATCTCAAAACTGATATTAACTGTGAATTGTGTGTTTTTAAAGGCAAATCTGTTCCCCACCAATTTATTAACAAAGACAAATTGTCCAAACGTACATAAATATGAACGCTTTACAACCACGGTGAGCAGAAAAGAATCTACTGTCAGGTGAGAAAGAAAATACACTCTCACTGCTACCATAGGGATTAAGAAGGTAATAAGCAAATAAGTTTTCTAGTCTGTAAAGTTCAGGTGTCTGTTTACACAGTGTTGAGGAAAAAAGACATCAGCAGTGATCCCAGAGAAGCAAATTTTGATGCCCATCAATCCGTGAATGGTTATAAGGCCATAAAACAATTTAAAGTTCATAATTTTATAGTGAGTGAGATTCATATGTGGAAAACAACCAAGTTTCTAATTTTCCCAGGACTGGATGTCCCAGCATATTCACCCCAAGGTCAAACTGTGTAATAGTCAGAGAAATTGCAAAAATGTCCAGACTACATCTCGGACTCTACAGGCCTTAATTAGCATGCTGAATATTAATGCAAATGACAAGTTAGTAAAGTGCCTTGCGATAGTCTGGCGAGCTGTCCAGTGTGTACTCTGCCCTTGCCCAGAGTTGGCTGAGATGGGCGCTAGCCTCTCCATGAGCCTAATTAGGATTAAGCGGTTCACAAAATGAACAGAGAAAGTTTGTAAAACCATAAGCTTCCTTGAACACCATCCTTTGGACAAAGAAGACCAAGGTGAAGAGAGTACTACTTTTGGTAAAAACCAAAACCAAACACTCATATCAGCCATCAAGCACGGTGGTTGAGGGGTAATAACTGGTGCTTCTTTTGGAGCCACAGGATCTGGACACCCTGCAGTCATTGATTCAACCATCACCTCCTCTGTGGAACCAAGTATTGTGTGAGGCCACCTGGTTGGTAGGGAAAGTTTGGCAATTGTGTCATGCAACAGGACAATGATCCCAAACACACACAGCATTTTACAGGACATACCAATAGTAAAGGTAAAGCAGTATCCTGAGGGACAACTCAAATTGGTGCACAATTAGTGTTTACAGTTTGTATATTATAAAACCTTTCCTTTACTGTCCTGTTCATGGGTTGGTGAGCTGCATGAAATACTTTGACTCCAACACTTCCTCTTTTCCACCTCTGATTAATAAAGCAATTGTAATTACTGAACTCGATTCAGAGTAAAAAAATAAAAATAAAAAAAGAGTAACATCCACTCACTCACTTATTAATCCTAACTTAATCCTATTAGGGTCACGAAGAAGTGAATCTTAGCCAACACTGGTTGAAGGCGGGGTACATCCTGAATGGCTTGCCAGACCATCGCAAGGCAAACACACAGATGAACACAAACACACACACACTCCCATTCACACCTTGGGTCAATTTGCCTAAGGTGCATGTCTTTGGTCTGTGGGAGGAAATCGCAGTACCCAGATGAAACCAATGCAAGTATGGGGAGAACATGCAAACTGCACACAGAAATTACCTTTACTGAGCCTGGGACTCCCACCCAGGACCTCCTTGCTGTGAGGCAGACATGCTAACCACTACACCACTGTGCCACCCCAAAAGAGTAATAGAAGATGGAATATCATGTTTGGTAATAGCTGCTGTTTCTAGACTCGTAACTGCTTACTGCACAATTAGAGCGAATTACAGAGTTTATTACGCGCCACAAAACTGATCTGCAGGTAATAAATTTAGTGGACCATACACATCTGTCCTCTAGCGACTAATGAGCAATGAAAGAGAGGATGGACCTGTAATCATACATACACTGACTCACATACAGTACAGTAGATAACAGATGGTGAAGGTGAAAGTAGCCCTAAGCTTCTTAAATGTGTTGTATGGATGTGTGAAGATTCTGTTGCCAGATTCAGCCTTTTTTTTTTTTTTTACTGATTTTGAAAAATAAGGGGTTTTGTTAAGCTGTGGGAAACACTGTGCTGGCATGCTTTATGGTTACTTTTCTCAGAAGGAGGAATTCACCACACATCAAATACAAACTTATTCTGACTGATCACCTTAAAACAAATTCTAACTCAAATGCTATGACATTCATGTTTGATAAACCTAGATGTAATTAAACTACTGCAAGAGATTTTGTAATGAACTTTGTATTCAACTGCTTTCTCCTAGTACGGTCACGGGGAGGCTGGAGCCTATCTCAGTCAATGATGGGTAAAGGTAAGGGACACCCTCAACAGCTCCCCAGGCCTTCAAATGGCCAAAACACATACAAAACCATTGACATTCACACCTATGGGCAATTTGGAACAGACAATTAATCCATCTTTGGATTGTGGGAGGCAACCGGAGTACCCACAGGAAACCAAAACAAGCACAGGAAGAACATGCAGATTACACACAAAATGCCAGAGCCCAGGACCAGAACGTAGAACCTTCTTGCTGTGAAGTGGACGTGTTAAGCGCTAACCCACTGTGCCACCCACTCACACTCACACCTAGGGGCAATTTGGAACCACCAGTTGAATGTGCATTGGGGCAGCCATAGCCTAATAGTTATAGAAGTGGCTTTGGGACAGAAAGGTTGCTGGTTCGATTCCCAAACCAGCAGGAAAAAATGTGTGGTGGTGGGGGAGTGAGCTGCACCACCTTCATGGCTAAAGTGCCCTTGAGCAAGGCACCTAACCCCCAACTGCTCTCCCAGCACCCCAGTGTGTGGCAGCCCAGTGCTCCGAGTGTGTGGAGCACCCAGAGGAAACCCACACAAGCATGGGGAGAACATGCAAACTCCACACAGAAACACCCTCGCTGAGCAGGGACCTGAACCCAGGACCTTTTTGCTGCAAAGGGGACATGCTAACACAACAATACATTTCTGGGTTTAAACCTTGGGGTCGACTGTGCAGTGTTTACATGTTCTCGCTCCATGTCAGTCTGGGTTTCATCCAGTTGCTCTAGTTTACTCCGAAAGTCCAAAGACATGTAGATTAGATCAATTTCCTACTCTAAATTGAGTAGCCCATGAGTGTGAATGGTTGTCTGTCTGTGCATTAGGTGACCTGAAGTTAGCTGTGACTGCCTCCAGCTTTCCCGTGATATGGTTCTTGATAATGGATGAATGGATATCTGAAACATGAAACACTGAGCAAAAGAGTGAAATGGAACAAAGGCTTTTGAGTTTTGTGGTTGAAAAGGTCATGGGTGAGAGAACTGATTAACAACAAGTTTGAACACGTCCTTTCCACCCAAGTGCCTCTAAATGTATAAATACATTTTAAACAAGGTAACGTGCATTTCTTTTTTCCTCTTGAGACTGAATTTGCTTATTAATCAGCTTTCATGCTGAAAGCTGTAGTCAAGGACGTAATTAAAAAAAGGAAAAAAGCTAAGTAAACCAAAAAAAAAAAAAAAACAACAACAATGAAACAATTATTTAAACATAAGAGCAGTGTGGAATGCAAACAAGGCCATGATTGATATCTGGGTAGTAATTTCTGAAGTGTAAAAATAGCTATAACCAAACATTTCAACCTTAAGCATTCATTTTCTAAAGCTTCCCTATTATGTATGCACACATACACACACACACAGAGAGAGAGAGAGAGAGAGAGAGAGCTTGAGCAACATTAAAATGCTCATACACTTGGATAGCCTTGATAAATGGCCGGTGGTGGAATATCAGATGGATGTTAGTACAGAGCTGAAATTACAGATTTTATTCCAACCCGTTCTACAACAAAACTCCTGCAACCAAAGTGGTGCACGTAAAACCATTTCGAGCTGATGCATGCAGCAAAACTTTAAAATGCATCATTCTGTGTTTTGGTTTTTAATTTTTTATTTTTTTACTGATGCACTGTGAAGGTCATGTAATCTTTAATGTGAAAATGACATTCATTCATTTAAAAGTAACCGCTTCAGGACTGAACCCGGCGACTCTGGAACTGTGAGATATCATAATGAATGTCAGGCTTTCAAAATATATGCAATTCTCCTGCACCACACATCATCCAAACAGAGAAGAGTGTATGAAGAGTGTGTGTACACTCTATACACACCACAGAAGGTTAAATGACCTAATAACGAGAAATTTAGTCAACAGAACAGAACTGATGGAATTAATCAGAGATTATTTCCTCAGTGATGTCAAAGCAAACAGAGATCAATGGAGTGAAGAGACAGTGATGAGGCTTGTGTTTAAATATCACAAGTGACTTTAACCTCAGGAGATGAATCAGCATCTCATTTAGCATTTTAAATTTAGAATTCTTTAAACTATGACAGTAATGTCGGTTGAATTTTTTAAAGCACATTAGGCCATAAATATAGACAGGGCATCTTATACTCACTCACTCATTTGCCGAAAACTTAATACTATTAGGGTCGCAGAGAAGCTGGAGCCCACCTCAGCCAAGTCTGGGCAAAGGCGGATACACCCTGAACAGCTTGCCAGACCATGAAGTGGCCAACACACACACAAGCATTCACATTCATGCCTAGGGGCAATTTGGAACAGACAGAAAACCTACTGTGCATGTCTTTGGACTGTGTAAGGAAACTAGTGTATCCGGAGGAAACGCACTCAAGCACGGGAAGAACATGCAAACTTTGCACTGAAACACCTAGGGTGTACATGCTAAGCACTACACCACCATATTGCCCTTGATTCAGGAATATTTGGTAGTATAGATAGTGGTAGTGATGCGAACTTGTTGGATTGGCTGGACTATGTCAATGACCCCATGCATCATAACACAGTATGGTCCAATGATGAGCTGCACAAACAACAAGCACAGAAAACATTTCTTTTTGTTTCTAATCCAGCTGACAACAGGAAAACCAAGTCGGCAAAACGTATGCTGTATAAGCCATTTTGGATTTACTGTCATGCTAATCTCTGGCAGCATTCTCATCCTCAGAGTCTCTAGAATGTAACGTCTCACTGTCTCCACAAGAGATGTCAACCCCACCCAAGGTACTGACATCACTTCCGGGCAAAAACTACTGCTACCCCGCAGTTCAGCCACCACTAATAGGCCACGGGGTATTGCTTGAACATATATAGATTCAAGATCAAGATTCAAGATTCAAGATTCTTTATTGTCATTATGTTTACACATAACAACATTTTGTATGAGACTCTCAGCTTTTTTAAAAAGGTTCAATCAAGTTAAAAAGGTACAAGCAAGGACATAAACTGCAATTAACACCGTCAAGAGCAGACTATAAACACAAGTCAATTATATACACTACCTTTAAAATAGAAATATGAGATAGAAATGTAAACCATGAGCACCTGTGAATAAAAACTGAGCACTGGGAAATACAGCATGTACATTGAAGGCACTATGAGATTAAATAGATAAATAGCAGCAGCAGCATTGGGATATAGCATATGTACATTGAACGCACTATGAAATGAAATAGAAAAATAGCAGCAGCAGAGTGGATATAAGCTAGGGTGTAAATCTAAATTTAAATGAAGTAAAGTGCAGCAGTGTAGGAGTGTAAGACAGTCACAGAGTTTGTGGATTCAGTGTCCTTTTACAGAGAGCTAATGTCTGTGTTAGAGTCAGCGGGGGGAAGAATGTGTGTGTGTGTGTGTAAGCGAGTAAGTATGTGGCTGTGGAGGAAGGTTGCATGTGTGATTGTGACTGCAAGGCGGTGGGGGAGATGGCTTTCACAGCTTTGGGCAAGAAGCTGTTTTTAAGTCTGGTTATGCTGGTCTTAATGTTTCTGTACTGCTTTCCTGAAGGAAGAGGTACAAACAGTCCATTTTCTGGGTGGGTGGGATCTGCTGCGATGTGGCTGGCCTTCTTCTGGTCCTGGACAGCATATATTGTATCCAGATCTGGTAGACGGCATCCTATGATCCCCTGAGCAGTTCTCACCACCCGGGCCAAGTCCTTTCTGTCCTTTGCAGTGCAGCTGCTGTACCACTGTTGCACTGAGACGGAGTACACTTTCTATTGTAGCGCTGTAGAAGTTCTTGAGCAGCTGAGAAGAGAGTCCAGAACGTTTTAACTTCCTGAGGAAGAAAAGCCATTGTTGGACCTTCTTCACCAGGTGTGAGGTGTTGACAGACCAGGACAGGTCAGACGAAATGTGGATGCTCAGGAAGTTAATACTGTCCACACGCTCCAACACCTCCCCATGAATGCAAAGAGGAGCATGCTCAGACTTCCTGGTCCTCCTGTAGCCCACTCTGACCTCCATGGTCTTGCTGGTGTTCAGAATGAGATTGTTGGTTGAACACCAATTTATCAGGTGCTGGGTCTTCTCTGTGTAGTGGGTCTCATCGTTATCCAAAACTTCACGAGCGTGTTTATAAAGTGCATAGCAGAACAGTCGTGTGTGAAAAGGCTAAAGAGGGCCAGGCTAAGCACACAACCCTGCAGTGTTCCAGTGTTTAGGATCAGGGTGGAAGATGTAGAGTTCCCTATCCTCACTACCTGGCATTGGCTGGTAAGAAAGTCTCTGATCCAGGAACACAGTGAAGCTGACAGTCCCAGGTTGTAGAGCTTCAGTACCAGCTTGTCCGTGAGAACAGAGTTGAAAGCTGAGCTGAAGTCCACGAATAGTATCCTCTTAATAATAGCAAAAATAATCTTAATAATAGCATAAGTGTTAGGTGGCTCCAGCTGGGTCATGGCTGTGTGAAGTGCTAGCGAGACAGCATCCTCCATAGAGTGGTTCTCCCTGTAGGCAACCTGAACGCTGTCCAGACCAGCAGGAATAACATCCTTGATGTTGTTATGGAGGATCCTCTCGAAGCACTGCATGATTTCCGGGGACAGGGCAACCGGGCAATAATTGTTGAGGCAGGTTGCAGCTGATCTTTTAGGCACAGGTACAATGATGGAGGACTTTAGGCATACAGGGACCTTAGTGAGCTGCAGGGACATGTTGAAAATGTCCAGGAAATCTCCTGCCAGCTGGTCGGCGCATGATTTCAGGGTCCGTCCCGACACCTTATCTGGCCCTGCAGCCCTACTGATATTAATCTTCCTTAGGATAGAACACACTTGGTGCCACTGCAAGACGAGGGGCTGCTGCTGCTCCTCTGGCAGGGAAAGATGTACAGTCTCCCTGCCGCCCGATGAGTTGAAGTATGCAAAGAAGCTCTTACACATTAAATACACATTAATTATGCTGTAAAGATGACCAATACCTATACTCTTAAGGCTTACAAGCAAGACCCTTGACCCTTAACTTGGTAGCATGAATGAGTGTATTAATGTAAGTCGTACTGGATAAATGGATCTGCTAAATGGCGTAAATGTAAAATAAATTGTGTATCATGAAAAGTTACATCTGGTGATAAATTCCATTGAATTCTTGATAGGTTGTCTACACTGATGAACTTGATTGAATGGTACTTAAATGATTGGACAGCAGTAGTTATCAGCTCACAAAGTGAAGAAAATTAATTTTATATTAGTAACAGGTTATTCTGGATAAAAAATAATAATATTAATATTACGGTGCAGTTTTATTGCTTTATGGATCTCACATGGCATTCACAGTGTAAAACCAATAACATACACTGCCCTGCCAAATCAGAATAATCAGAATAAAAGGCTTTAATTTGTTAGGAAGCATAAAGATCGGACTCTGGAGTGATGGAAAAAGATCATGAGATCTGATAAATCCAGATTTACCATCTTTATGCTTCACAAATCTTCACATGATTAATAAAAATGCACTGATAATAAATTTATTGTCAGAAAGTCCTTTCGCTCCTTGATATCCCTCACTTTTTCCATGTCCTACAGAAGCAGCCATTTAGTGATATTTGCATGTCTGTGTTTGTTTGAGAAGTGCTCGTCTATTTGCCAAAAGAACCCACAGAACACAAATAAGGAGATGATTACTCTTCATGCATATTTATGGGTAAATAAGTGCTTCCACTCATGGCGTTTGCATTGCGTTAATCCATTGTCGAGAGGGATCTTCATCCCACGCTTTCTGATTAAACTCATTTTCATATCCGGACTCATTTTTGGATGCTGCATAATCATCAGACAATAACGGCTCTGTGCAAAATTGGATGAGTGTGATTGCCTTCAGTGGGATGAAACTATCAGGCAACGAGTTTTAATATTCATTCATGTTATGTGCCACAGTAGTGTAAATAAAAATGTGGTTGCTAGTGGATACCAACAGTGTGCTGTGTACGCATACACACTTTTAAACACAGTCATTCACACACACACACACACACACACACACACACACACACACACTTTCCTGTGTGTCCAGTCATTCACATACACACACACACACATATATATATATATATATATATATACACACACACACACACACACATACACACATATGTGCTGCTTAGTGATACCTCGAATACTGAGGACTGCTGCTGGGGGCACAGCTTTCTCTTACAAAGCCCCACAGTTATGGAATAAACTTCCAGTTAAAGTTTGGGACTCAGACACAGTCTCTGTTTTTAAGACTGGGCTGAAAACTTAATTGTTTAGTCAAGCATTTTGTTATTAGGCTTTTATTAGGTAAAGGGGCAGATCGGGTGGTTCTCAGGCATAGAGAGTTCTGGTAAACTGTAACGTTGGGATGCTGTCGCTCCCCCACTCTACATGCTCACCCAGGTCTGTTGACAGTGGAATGGCTGATTGCCCAACGTTACAGGGGGCCCTCATGTCAGTCTTCTTTCTGGTTTCTCTATTTTTAGTTATGCTGCCATAGTTAGTCATGTCGGAGTCCCTGCTTGCACCCAGCACTAATAAACTCTTATTTCACCATTACACTGTTATGAGCATACTTAATAACCCCAACCCCCTACCCCTCTCTCTCTGTTTTTGCTGAGGTACACATGTTACTTATTGGATGCCGGTGATCCTGTTCCTTCTGATTTCTGAGTCCTGTGGTCTGTCCAGGTATGCTGATGCTGGCTGGAGTTCTCATCTCGGAAGCCCTTCGTTCTTGCTGATGAAGATCCATATGGGCTTAGATCTGCACTGTGAAGATGACTTTTCACTGCTGGTGATATAAACTCTTTTGCTACAATTATTTAGGACTTACAGTTGTTGTATAACCAACTGGACTACATGTTGAACTGTAATGCAGTTTCTCTAATATGGTTTGCATTTTTATGGTTTCACCCAAATGAGGATGGGTTTCCCTTTTGAGCCTGGTTCCTCTCAAGGTTTCTTCCTTGTGTCA
>JAQMYF010000008.1:860171-870240 GCA_030014195.1 Neosilurus mollespiculum
GCTGAGATGGGCGCCAGCCTCCCCGCGACCCTAATTAGGATTAAGCGGTTCAGAAAATGACATGACATGACATGAAAATGACATGACAAACTTTATGAGGGGTGTATTTACTTTTAACTTGTCTCTGTAATACATACTGTTAGCTAAATGAAACATAAACTGATTTCTCATTGTACAACAGTTTATTGCAGTCCTCAAATTTGATTGGTCAAGCAGTATTTCAAGGGTGCTAATAAATTATGATAACAGGACTTGTGCGTCTCACTCCACACTTCCCACTTCTAAATGATTAATAAGTTAGTGTTAGTGGCATCATCAGTGCACACAGCAAATGATTATTTTTATTTTTTTTACTTTTTGGTTTAAAATATAAAATAATATTATTCATTCATTCATTTTCTGAACCACTTAATCCGCTTAATTAATTAGGATCGCGGGGAGGCTGGCACCCATCTCAGCCAGCTCTGGGCGAGGATAGAGTACACCCTGGACAGCTCACCAGGCCATCGCAGTGCAGAAACACGCTGATGGCAGTGCAGCTACTCTTGACAAAAATCAGCAATGGTTCTTTTACATTCCTCTTACCACAGACAGTGAGAGACATGGCTGGACTTTGATAACCCAGTTAGCTGCACTGGGGGGTACGTACAACCCAAATAGTTGAATTAAGCAGTTCGGCAAATGAGTGAGTGAGTGAGTGAGTGAGTGGCCATACTGAGTCTTTCCCTTCCAGCAGACCACCATGGGATTTCGCGGGGGATGTATGGTAGTCAATGGTAAGAAACAAAATATGTTTTGCTACTGTTTAAACTGTGCTATGAATTACACATATAATGTTTACTAATTTAAAAGGTTTAGGTCAACAAAGTCACCGTTTTTCATGGAGTATGTAGCAGGAATATCAAACTGATGTTAATATGATGCCTGGGGTTTTGTACCAGGATATAACTGTACAAGCAATGGTCTTTTCTGACTGATGACACTTCCAGGAGTGCCCGAATAAAACACACCAGGTAGAATACACCGGCCGGTCAAAAAAGAAAGTCACACAATTAACACAATCAGAGTATTCTCCATTTACTTGGAAAGAAAGCAAAGCTGGAGATTTGAAACACTGTTTAAACATGCATTCTGACAAGAAGAAGGTGAGACGGGGCAAAAAAGGGGGTGGGGTGACCAGTGATGGTAATATTGGACAGTCCAGGATTTAAAACTCAACTCCCTAATCTGTCATATAATTGACAGCTGCTCTTTTAGTGTATTTTTAAGATATAAATAATAGAAATGCAATCCAGGGTCCGAAACTCAATGTCGGAAAATTCCTTGTTTACAAGAATAAGATGAAATGTACACAGCCAATTGGCCATGAACCTTAGTTTGGTCTCCAAGATTTCTTTTTTCTTTTATTTTTTTAGATTGTCTGGCCTTATTTTGAAGTTTGTCATTTACCCTCAAGGGAAAGTCATTATATATGGTTCACCCTGCAGCTCTTTCATCCCAGATTAAAGGAGTGAAGCTTCTGGATGTGAGCCTACAATCAGTGACATTCAGAGAAAGGACGGTGGGAGACGAGAGGACATAAAACTGGAGGACTGGAGAGGGGAGGACAGGAGACAAGAGCAGACAGTATGTTCCTGAATATTTAAGCTTGGGAGATGGAGAGAATGGTAGAGGAATGACATGTCACTGCTGGGACTGTCACATTGTGATTAATATATGTGCATTATTTTTAAGACCCTTATTGCTAAAGGCAGACTTCTGCATTGTTGAAACTTTATTTGCACAAAGAGACACACAACCAGACGATGAACTGCATTCAACAATTCATGACCACTCATCTATTGTAGCCTTGTGAGAAGTAGCTGCAAGCAAGTCATATGGGACAAATGACCTGAATATAAAATAGTAAATGGACTGTTTCTGAAATATTGAAATAGTGCACTCCTGACACAACTAGATCACATACAAAAAAATCCAGCAGGCATACTGACATACTCCTGCACATTTTTTGAGCACCATTTAGCATGTTGCATAGCTTCTGTTGATAATACCCGCAGTACCACTGTTGTCTCAAGGTTATATGCGACTTGCAACTTGGTTGCATTAAAAATATTGCTCCAGCCCAGCAGATTGTACGCCCCAAAGCATGATGCACAGGGACAGAAAGAATTCCAGTGACACACAGCATTGGTTAACTAAAACATTTTACATGAAAATGATAGTCACAGCACACAAGTAGGTGTTTTTAGCAAGCTGTTCTTTTAAAAGTGCCCATCACAATAAAGTAAAAGTCTTCTACTATTTACATAAAATGTCCATCACAGTAAATAATGAAAAGCCCACATATAACACTAAAGGGCACTCAAAGAGTGTAAGGTACCTCCGCCAGGCACAATGGATTATTATATCTTGACATCGTTATGATGAAATGCCTTCCCCTAATGGGCGTCCGACAAACATTTCCCCCATTTTAATTAAAGATGGGGATTTATCAGGATTTGTTTTTTTTTTTTGTTTTTTTCAACAAAATCCCATCACAAATCACCTCCAAAATGTAATGGGTTCTTTCAAGGCCCTGGCCCCACCCTTCCACCTAGTTTGATGAAAATCAGATCAGTAGATTTTGCACAATCCTGCTAACAGAAAAAAATTATTTAACAAATGCTTCTTAAAAAGCCTTTAATAAACTTTAATAAACCAAAATGTTACTGATTCTTGGCAGGCCAATACCCCATCACTCCACCAAGTTTGCTGAAAATCGGTTCAGTACAAGGGCGGTCCATTAAAGATTTCCCTGAGTTATTGTAGGAGACTGAAATTGTATATGTATACATGTATATTATTACATATCTATATCGGTTACGTGGTAATCTGCAGATCTGAACTATAACAGTTTCTCTTTACAAGTGTTAAGGTGGAGTAAGGTAATGCAGAGCAGTCATCAGGTTCCTGTACTTCAGATGCTGCACACCACAGAAAACATTTGGTGAAATGAACGAGACTGATGGGGAGGATGCCCCATCGTATGACATAGTCAAGCACAGGCATCATCAGTTCAAGTGTGGCAGTGACAAAAATACCATCCGAGAAATGGAGCCCACCATTTTAGAGGATCGCTGCATAAACGTTCGTCAACTAGTCCAAGATGTCAAGATCAGTGTGGAGTTTGTGGAAAAGATCATCCATGACCACTTGCACATGCAGGATTTGTCTGCACGGTGGATTCCCCGGTTGCTCACACCTTTTCAGAAGCAGGAACGAGTCACGTGATCCCAGACTCTTTTGGCTATCTACCAAGAAAACCAGAAGGACCACTTCAAGATTAAAATATGCGACTGTTGGTGATACCTATGTAGATAAAGATTAATGACTATGCCAAGTTTTGTTCCTCTCAGTCCAGGGAAAATAATAAACAGCCCTTGTAATACAAGCTAGTCTATGCTAAATGCACCATAATGGAGTTATGGTCTAAAACTTTTTTTTTTTTTTTTTTTTTTTGCTGTTTAGCTAAAACAATGAATTCATAAAAAAAAAATAATAATAATAATAATAATAATAATAAAAATAGTCTAAATCCCACTTTTCACCTTGACATCACCTTAGCACCGGTTGGCCTCATGTGGCCAGTGGGTAATCATTGGTCCAAATTTCCAAGGCTTCTATACTTGAAATAGTCCTATGTAGGTGCGATTAAGACCCGGAAGAGACAGTGGAAATGGTAATGGCCTTGGCTCACACTAGCACACCCGACTTTGGCTATATTTTAATAATAATAATAATAATAATTATTATTATTATTATTATTATTATTTATATATAATCATTATTATTATTATTATTATTACTGCCATGATCAAGACCCACACAGCACCAAGACGAAAGAGCACCAGAACTTTCTTTCTTGGGCTGCCGTCACTGCTTCATCAAAGGAAATTGAGTTTCCCAAGTCATGTGACACACTAGCCTGCCTTTGCATATGTTGTCTTTCAGGGCGCCACCATCCAGCTGGACTCCAGAAAATAAGTCTCTGGAACAGGCATGTCTGAGGCTTACAGCTGAGCCGTCTTTGATGCAGGAGACTAGGTAAAGATGTTTCCCCTGTTCGTTTGAAGATCTCGTCACCATGACACACAATAATTGGCTCAATAGTGGAATCATATTCCATATGTTTTGTCTATTTAATGCTCACTCGGTGTTGCTTGGATTGCTTTGAACAGTTCATCCATTATCTTTACCAGATTGATTCATATCCATCAAGGTATCGGGTCAGGTAAGCTGACTTCTTCAGATGATGGGGTGATGGGGTGATGGGGTACACACTGAACAGATGACCAGTCTACTACACCATTGTTTTGGTAAGTTTATTGTTAAAAAAATATAGAATCTGCACTTAAATCTTCTCATTTATTTTCCTATCTGTTTAATCCTGCAAGGGTCAGGGGTTTGGGGGATTGGAGCCTATTTCAGCCAACACTGGGTAAAGCCACGGGTCACCCTGAACAGCTCGCCATACCATCACAGGGCAACACACACACACACACATTGCGTTTGCATATACAGTGGTGCTTGAAAGTTTGTGAGCCCTTAAGAATTTTATACATTTTTGCATAAATATGACCTAAAAATCATGATATCTTCACAGAAGTCCTAAAAGTAGATAAAGAGAACCCAGTTAAATAAATGAGACAAAAATATTTTACTTAGTCATTTATTTATCGAGGAAAATGATCCAATGTTACAAATGTGTGAGTGGAAAAAGTTTGTGATCCTCTTGGATTAGCAGCTAATTTGAAGGTAAAATTAGAGTCAGGTGTTTTCAATCAGTGGGATGACAATCATGTGTGAGTGGGCCCCCTGTTGAATTTAAAGAACACGGATCTACCAAAGTTTCAACACGTTTGTGGGAGTCATGAGCAAAGCAGATTTCTGAGGTTGTTGATGCTCATCGGGCTGGAAAAGGTTACAAAACCAAAGACTTTGGACTCCACCAATCCACAGTAAGACGGATTGTGTACAAATGGAGGAAATTTAAGACCACTGTTACCCTACCCAGGAGTGGTCGACCAACTAATATCTCTCCAAGAGTATGGTGTGTAATAATCAGAAAGGTAACAAAGGACCCCAGGGTAACTTCTAAGCACCTGAAGGCCTCTCTTGCATTGGATACGCAACGGTTCACATACATGTGTGTAAAAGTAAGAAAATAAGACTTTTTTCACTTATTTTTTTTTTTAATTCAGGAAAATAATAACTAATGTTCTGCTTTAGGTAAAATCCTGAAGTATAAACACACACACACACACACACACACACACACACACACACACACCAAGCATGGAAGCAACATGCATATCCCACACAGAAATGCCCTCACTGAGCTGAGATTGGAACCCATGACCTTCTTGCTGAGAGGATAATGCATAAAAATAACATAAATTTATATTGTTTATTATTTGTATAGACAATGTTTAATAAATGTGTAACACCACCTGTCATAAAGGAAATAAATGCAAATTGTTCTTTTTTTTAATTATTATTAAAAAAAATCTAATTGTATTTGTTGTTAGTTGAAGAAAAAAATACTTGAGTGTAAAATAGAAAACTCAATATTTACTATGGCATTCTTTGATCTGTGCAACAGCGAACATGTTTACTGGCATTGTTTTTACATATTTTTCACAGTTTCTGTCGGCACAGTGTTCCAAATCGTTCCCAAAGACTGTCTTTGGAGGAGACTTTTGTGCAATCAGTTTATGAATCAATTAAATCCCATATTTGCTTGAGTAGATCCAAATCTACACTTGGGCCAGCCCATTATTCCCAATGTTCCAGTTTACTGTTTCCTGTTATATCATCACCACTTAATTCAATACAATTGGATCGCTCTTGTTGATATACGAATCCGTAACAAAACACAATCTGCATTTCTCTCAGTTGTGACAGCTGGTCTAATAAATTTATTCAGCTCTGTATCTGTTTGGTCAGAAGGTTAATTTTGTCAAACAGCAGCTGTGACAGAAGTGGTTTTGATTTAAATTATAAGTTTATATTAATGCACTCTTTTAAAAAGTTACCTCTTCGGGAGAAACATCTCTTTTATATTAGAACTAAACATTAGTCAATGTTATATCCCATATATATATATAATTCCGTGATGTTACTGAAACCTGATGTTATTTTTGGTCACATGCTTTTCGAATGAATGTTTTAAATAGAGATTGGTAGTTTTTGATATTTTTTTCTAGAGATTGTATGCTACTATTCATTCATACAGAAGGTGAGTGCACTCTTTATTTGTATTTTCCAACTTCAGTGATAGAGAACCAGTACCGGCAGTCTGCATGCACCGTTAACACTTTTAATCATTGAACTCGATTGAACTTACCTCACACTGCATGTACAGTGAGCACTGTATCACATTTTCAAGCTTGTTGTATGATGAGGTTTATCTCCTACACGTTAAGATGGTGTTTAATGTTCCAAACAGTCTTATGATGTAAAACCTCCTGAACGCGGCCGGAGTGATGGTAATTGTATCCATTCATAGAGTCATATGCTTTCAGTGAACTGTGTGTGTAAAGTCCAGGGATGCAAATCAGAGGCTGGGTGTAAATATTTAGAAAGTTTTCATTCGGCCATTTAGCCTAGATGTATGGATCAGGAAAATTCCCTCCGCAAACAACCAGTTTATCATGATATCTCTCCAACACAACTTTATCTAACCTGGTAATTTGTTTTGTCTTTTCTTTTGCCAGCTTGGTGATTGTGTGTGTGTGTGTGTGTGTGTGTGTGTGTGTGTGTGTGTGTGTGTGTGTGGACAACGTGAATCAAAACAAAAACAATTACTGGGTCTACAACATGAGCTAACTTGCTTTACGACAATCCACGGGTGTGGGCAAGCTGAGGGTAAATAGTAGGGATCATCAAAAGACACCATCATGTCAGTGACTGCTTTCCAAGATGATAAACACTAGCCCTCATTTGTCACATAAACATTACTGCACACTAAAATTTTCTCCACACATCCTTCACATCCTCCCATCAAGCTGGGTTCAGCCAAGCTATAGCACTCCTGTATCACAGAGGGCTGGGCCGTGCTCAAGGGCCCAACAGTAGTAGCTTGGATATAACTTCAGGATATACGGCAGTGTTGGGGTTTGTACCTCTGATCAAAACTGGTGTGACACCACATGCCTTTCACCAAGCCCTGTCATGGTTTAGTTCCTTAAACTGTAAAAATTTGAAACATAAATTTCAATACATAACAAACATTATATATATATATATATATATAATATAGATTTATTCACTGAATAGGCAGAGGTCCCAATAGATATCTCTACTGATAGGAGTCAGATGCTGGTGCTCCTTTAATGAGGCAATCAATCTATAAATCAATCCAGACTATGGTATAAAGTTTAACACTGACTTTTCTTGTCCTGTTAGTTTCATTATCCATTCAACAAGTTCTTGTTCCGGGTTACATTTAATGTTTGGTGTTGTTTTGCTCAGATTTATTGGATTTCAAACGGTGGCACGAACACAGGACAACCATCCAAGTCATATTCCATGACTGTGGGTCTCAAAGTATGAACTCCACAATCAAGCTTTCCTCTTTTAAATATTAAGGTGGTGTGTACTTACCAGCCTGATTGGTGGTGATGTCTACAGAGACATGCTGCGCCGGGTACGGGCTTTTGTTGGTCACACCATTGACGGCCTGGATCTCAAATGTGTATAGTGTGTGTGCCCAGAGGCTGCTGATGAACACGCGAGTGTCAGTGAGACCTAACTGGCGCGGCGCAAACTCCACGCTGTCATCGCAGTGCGAGCATGAGCGCCGCTCTGCACTGCACTTCTTACATACAATGTTGTACACCACATCTCTACGACCTCCAGTCTCACGAGGTGCATGCCACTCCAGGGTCACTGACGTCTCATTCACAACAGACATGACATTCCGTGGACCAGAGGGAACACCTAAAGAAAAAAGAAAAAACGAGAAGAAAGGATAAAATTCTTGATGAAGTAATTGAAGAGTGTGATTATTATATTGTGATACTGTATCAAAGTAGTGATGTACAACTACACAGACTGTATATGAGTAATACATTTTTTTCAAACTGTGTATTGGTAGAAGGGGCGGCATGGTGGCGTAGTGGTTAGCACGTCCACCTAACAGCAAGAAGGTCCTGAGCCCAACTCTCGTTAATGTTATTCCACTGATTTAATCCTAATTGTGGGGAGGGTGGAGCCTATTTCAGCCAACACTGGGTGAGGGCAGGATACACCCTGAACAACTCACAAGTCCATTGCAGAGCCAATACATAAACATCCACTCACACTCACACTCACGGGCAATTTGGAACATCCAGTTAGCCTAATGTGCACATCCTTGGACTGTGGGAAGAAACCAGAGTACCCAGAAGAAACCCATGCGAGCACAGGGAGAACATGTCCACACAGAAACGCCCTTGCCAAGCCAGGACTCAAATCCAGGACCTTTTTTTTGGTGGGATTTTTCCCCATTTTTCTTCCCTAATTAAGTCGTAATCAATTCCCACCCATCAAGTATTGCCTTCCCTATCACATGACCACCACCGACAAGGGAGGGGCGTAAACATGTACATTCCCCCTCCGTGACATGCAATGCCCGCCACCCGCCTTTTTTGAACTGCTGCACGTGCATATTTTGGGGCGGTCTAACATACTAGCGCTATCCGCCCCCTTGTACGAATGAGTTCACAGATGCCCATGATTGGCTGGTGATCGCTGTGAGTGACAGTGAAGTGAGCATATGCCATCCCTGCCTCCTGTGCCTCCGGCCAATTAGCTCCCATGGACTCCTGGTCACGGATGGCTGTGGCATCAATCCGGATTCAAACTTGCGATCTCCAGGTTGACGTGCTAACCACTACACCACCGCGCCACCCTTGACGTATCTATACACATTTATAAAGAACACTTTTTTGAGTATGTTTGTTCATAAAAGGAAAATAAAACCCGAAATAATTGGGAATTTTTGGTGTTCAGAGATTTCAGTATGTTCTGGTATAGTGAGGATTCTGGTTCTTATAAACTTAAATACCAGTCGAAAGTTTTACCTAACAAGAAACTTTGTCCAAATGTTTGACAGGTACATGTCGTAACGGTGATGGTTATGGTAGACTGTAGATAGATTGTCAGCAACTGCACTTTGACTTTGTGCACCGCAGATCCGTTTCCTAAACAGAGAAGTGTTCTCTCCATCCTGACAAATCCAGCATTATAATATCAATCTGCCAATCTACAATCACAACTATTCCTCACAGGGAATGAGAGATAATGCTCTGATTGGTTACTTGGATTTTATGCCGAATGGTTAATCAAAGAAATAAATGCATCATTTGAACACACCCTAAATACTCGCTGAAATGGCTCCCTGAGCTTCAAGAGCTCAGATATATCATGTTATATAATTAACTATAACTTAGTTATATAGCAGCATGGTGATGTAGCGGTCAGCATGTCTGCCTCACAGCAAGAAGGTCCTAGGTTCGAGTTCCATGTTTGGCAAGGGCATTTCTGTGTGGAGTTTGAATATTCTCTATGTGCTTCCTCTGGGTGCTACGGTTTCCTCCAACATTATAATTACTGATAATATTTATAATTTATAAATTCCAATGAATCTGAGGGAATTCACTCATTCACTCACTTGTTCAATCCCTCAGTCACTCACTCACTTATTAACTTACTCATCCACTCATTCACTTACTCATCCACTCACTTATTCACTCATTCACACTCTGATTCACTCAATTATTCAATCCATCAGTCACTCACTCACTTATTAACTTACTCATCCACTCATTCACTCACTCATTAATTTACTCATCCACTCATTCACTCACTTATTAACTTACTCATTCACTCACTCAATAATTTACTCATCCACTCATTCACTCACTTATTAACTTACTCATCCACTCATTCACTCACTTATTAATTTACTTATCCACTCATTCACTCACTTATTAACTTACTCATCCACTCATTCACTCACTCATTAATTTACTCATCCACTCATTCA
>JAQMYF010000008.1:892627-902925 GCA_030014195.1 Neosilurus mollespiculum
AACAATATATGAGTGAATAGTAATATTATTATTCAGAATAGAGAATAATAATAATATTAATAATAATAATAATAATAATAATAATAATAATAATCATGATGATGATAATAATAATAATAATCATCATCATCATCATCATAATCATAATAATAATCATGATAATAATAATAATAATAATAATAATCATGATAATAATAATAATCATAATAATAATTATAATCATAATAATATTAATAATAATAATAATAATAATAATAATAATAATAACTTTCACTTCAGTTTTTACTTTTTAAAAGTTGAACCAATTCATTTCACTGGGACTTTTGGAGTGGTTATTGGCTAATTGTGTCGCCATGGTAACACTGAATGCAATGGAATTATAGCAGTGAAAGTAATAGCACACTTCCTGGCGCCGAGACACACGTTTTGATATATATTGTGTGGGTGCACTTTGCTATTCGGGCCGAATTAGGTGTGACGGAAGAAGAAAAAGAAGACAAAATAAAGGGAACCATTTTTCTAGGGTGAATAGTAATATGTGTCTGCTCCTAAGCAGCCACATAATAACGAGATGGCGTGACCGGAAGAACGATCTTGTCCATGCGTGATAAATTGGCAGCACAACAGCGACTGGTAGAAAATGGCCTAAAAAACAAATGAATTAAAATAACAACCCCAGTGAGTAGAAAATCATCTCAGAGTCACATCAGATTCCTTTCACTGGCTCATGGGAATGAACCTCAGGGTGACAGGCATCTGCTGCTGTAGCCCATCCACCTCAAGCTCATGTTCTGAGATGCTTTTCTGCTTAGCACTGTTGTAAAGAGTGGTACGGTTACACTCAGCTAATGAAAAACTTCTGTCTGAAACACCTTCTTCATTCACTTAATCCCAACAGGGAAGCTGGAGTCCATCTCAGCCAACACTGGGCAAAGGCAGACCATCACAGGACCAACACACAAAACCATTCAGACAACAGCCAGATAGCCTAAGGTGGATGTCTTTAGACTGTGGGAGGAAACTGGAGCGCACAGAGGAAACCACACAAGCATGGGGAGAACATGCAAACTACACACAGAAACGCCCTTGCCGAGCCTGGGACTCGACTAGTGGTTTCAATAAACCACGTGACCAAAAACAGCACATTAGGCTAACCACTGTTATCCCTTGGTGTGAATAGTTCTGTGTATGAGTGTGTGTTGCCCTGTGATGGTGTAGCGAGCTGCTCAGGCTGTACCCGCCTTCGCCCAGTGTCGGCTGAGATAGGCTCCAGCCTCCCTATGACCCTAAGAGTGAGATTTAGCAGTTTGGCAAATAAGTGAGTGAAAAAAGATCTCCAGGTTTCACATTTCCTGGACTGTAATGCATATTTAAATCCTGGATGTTAAAACAACGAGATTTGTGCTAAAGTGTAAAAATGAGATTTCCTCGTGAAAAAGCAGCAAGAATAAATCGATAAAGTATTCTGATTCTGATTCTGAAGAAAGTCCAAGAAACCATTTCTGTTCTTGCAGGGTTGAATGGAGTTTCTATTAAAGAGAACAATGCTCATAATGTAAGTGGATTCTTTAATCTACAGCACATTCAACAAATCAATAGAAAAAATACCTTAAAAAGAAACATAGTGCAAGAAATACATCAGGAGGGAGTTCATAAGAGAGAGTTGGGGAACTGGGGAACTGGGGAACGGAGATATTAAAACATTTTAATCAGAATAAATTGAATAAATTGAAATCTTTCAAACATCTTAATAAAAGTTAAAAAAAATAAAATAAAAAATTGTTGCAACTCACCACCATATTAACACATACCATATGCTGTAGCACGGCAGGACTGTGACATGGTCTAAATTAGATATACGTATATATACAGGGTGACCCAATAAAACCACCCACATTTCAAAGGTAACTGAAAAAAAAAATCACTAAATAGAATCAAATTATTATTTTCACACATGAAACAGTTTTTATTCATGATGATCCAAATGGTGGCGTCATCGTCTATACACTCTCTGAGGTGATTGCTGAAGGCTGCCGTGGATCGACGGGTTGTGTCGGGTGGAACAGCGGCGATCTCCTGCTGAATAACAACCTTAAGGGCTTCAAGAGTTTGGGGTGGATGAGGATACACTCATGATTTAAGGTAGCAAGGTAGGTCAGGGGAACAGGCCAGATCACCACATGACAATAACCTTCTCTTATGTACCTTTAAAATGTGGGAGGTTTTTTGGGTCGCTCTGTGTTATATGATTTTAATTTTTATTGTAATATCCCTGAACAAATCTCTCTGTCCAACACACAGTGGAAATTTCTGAGGGAATACTTTGGGCTGTGATGAATGCTCCGGACTATTTACACCGGTCTTAGTAACTCGGTCTCCCATGGAGAGGAATGGAACGAGACCAGTGAGAAGCATATGGTCCTCCAGGAAAAGAGAGAAAATGGGAGAAAGAGAGCGATGTGGGGAGAAATGGGGAGAGAGAGAGAGAAATGGGGAGAGGGGGGAGAGAGATGGAGATGAGGAGAGAGAAAGAGTAATGGGGAGAGAGAGAGAGAGAGAGAGAGAGAAAGAGAGAGAGAAGGAGAGAGAGAGAGAAAGAGACAGAGGGACAGAGAGAGAGATGGCTTTAAAGAATGAGAGCGCATCAATCAGCAGGGAGGGAGGGAGAAGAGGAATAGAAATGGAAGTATAAAGGGGTGTGTGCATGCGCGCGTGTGTGTGTGCGTGTGTGTGTGTGTGTGTGCGTGTGTGTGTGTGTGAGTGTGTGTGTGTGTGTGCGTACATCAGCCTGATGGTTGGCTAGTGCTAAGCTGAGTAGTCAGGCTCCAGAACCCTGCTGATACACTTCCTGCTCCCCTATCCATCACTGCCCTAATCAGGCTCATTTCAGAGGCTCTCTCTCTCTCTCTCTCTCTCTCTCTCTCTCTCTCATAGACTTACACACACATAAGGGGAAAAGGGTATATATAGGCCTCTAGGTATGTGTAATAAAGTACAGCATGTAAAGGATTGAAGATACAGAGATGAGAGAATTCAATAATAATAATAGTAGTAGTATAATTAATAGTAATAATAATAATAATAATAATAATAATCATCATCATCATCATAATAGTAATAATAATAATAATAATAATAATAATAATAATAATAATAATGTTTTTTCTGGCTTAGTGATGGTCTGATGAGCTGTTCAGGGTGTATCCAGCCGTCACACTGAATTGGCTGGGACGGGCTCCAGTCTCATAGCAACACTATTAAAGTGTAAAGTGGTTCAGAAAATTAAATGAAATGAAATAAAAGGGGGAAAATGTTTTACAGGTATTGCAACGAAACCAAGATCACTCTTTATTAGAATAATTAATAATTCTTATTTACAGTTAATTACAGGAAGGAGTGAAGGATGATATGATGGATAGTATTGTGTTAAAGGGGCTGGAGCTTCTTCTTTACAATTAGAGAGTGATGTTACTGAATAAAGATTATTATTATTATTATTATTATTATTATTATTATTATTAGTTTTGTTCAGTATTGTACTGTAAAAAGGTGTGACGTGAGTGACACTGAAGAAAGAGTTAACACGGAAGTGTTGTGCATTAGAAAGCGCTAAGGTATATAACATCTGTTCACGTATACAAACAACTGCTTATATATTATAATTGGTGATATATGTAGATGTGCCTAGTTTTATTTTATTCAGTACTTTACAAGTTTATATCTGATTTGTTAGTTTATTATCTGTTCAATGTTATTACTGCCTTTATTTTGCCTTCTTGGAACTGATGTGTCTATGTCCTATTCTCACAAATTTGCACTCACGAGGGTCAGATGGACTACACATGCCAGCCTTTTATAACTGGCTGATGCAATCTATCGAATAAACTATTGTAACAGATTGCAATTTTGTATATGTAAGTAAAAACCACCTGATAAAGAAAATATGTATATTGTTAATGTAAAAGAAGAATTCTCAAGGAGTTCCTGTCATGTTCTTGTAAAATGCAAATTGATATGACAATAATCATTATTAAAGTTATTTTATTATTGAGAAATTGAATGTTTGTTTGTCTCAGCAAAGTGAGTTTTCTTGAATAGATAATGTTACACAGTAAACTCACAAATTAATCAACTTCTATAACTACTTGTTATGTAAAAACTAAAGTTTTCTTAGTTCGACTTGACTCACAGTTAAGGAGGCAGGTGAACTCTCATTTTGAAGTTTAACCGACTTCAATTGATTTTTACAGTGCGACTGCGTTATATTATCTTCCCACATGCTTATGGAAAATGAGAGGAGACCAGAGAACCCCAAGGAACCTATGCAAACATGGGACAAATAACGTTCGTTCCAAGTTTATGATCAAACCAGGGATGCTGCATTCTTATAGTACACAGTTCTCATCATTTTCTGCTTACATACAGGGTTAACAAGAGTCATATTAAAAGTCTGAATGAGCTTTTGATGATTTTCTCCCTCAGACCTGGCAAACCTTATAGAAAGAACAAACAAGGGAGTCAGCAGAGAGAATGAAAACTCCTGCAAGCAATTAAGCTCCATAAATAAATAAAACCTAATGAATCCGTGAAAGAAACAACACAATGGCACAACACTGGTTTCCTCAGAGGGTAAATAAAACCAAGCGACATGCTCGATAACTCGACACCACCTGAAAAACAACTTCCCTTCAAAATAAAGTTCTTTACTGACAGGGAGTTATTACTAAAATGATCTTGACTGCACGCATAAAAGCCTGGGGAGATCAACTAATGAGAGCACAATCTATACGTATTCAGGGGAACCGAAGGCTAAAGCCGACACTGCAACTCTGTTATTGTACATCGATGCAGCATTCATTTGAATCCTATTAGCATTGACGGAAAATTAGCATTCATATCAATACAACATTCATGTCTTTTCAGTTTTAATATCGTGTCTGTGCCTATTTTGTACCGCTTAATCAGGGAGTCTTGGCATCATATAGGAAAATAATACTGTGTGTTCGATTATGTACCAAGCACACAATAACAAGTGTAGCTAGTCTTATAAGTGGATTTCTGCAACCGAGAGTTGTACAGCGTATAACAAACCAACCTCCTCATATCCACCTGACTTGCATATCAAAGCTGTCCCTCAGGGCGCAAGCAAGAGTTAAAAAGAATTTCTGTTGTGTGTGCGTTATCATTTTCATCATGCGCCTACACCAATCTCGGCAGCCCTGCAGCATCACAGTAACGGTTTCAATCTTTCATTCATGACTGCGAGAGAGAGAGAGAGAGAGAGAGAGAGAGAGAGAAAGAGAGAGAGAGAGAGAGAAAGAGAGATGTCCATTTTTTTCATGAAGGAAATTTCCGGAAAGGAGTGGGTTTTTTTTTTCTTGACCTACATAGCATGCTCCATTTCCTTCCTTCCCCAGTGGCTACTAAGCACATATGGGAGGAGCTAACATAACCAGAGAGTACATCAATCACTCTTCAACAACCAATCACTGTCCTTTTAGGTGACAGAACAGGTGTTTTATAAGCTTTTGGATATCTGTAAATACATTTGCTGTCACACCAACAGTACCAACTTTTGGGAATCTTTGAGGCTTCAGGGAGACAGAGGTAGTGTTCTGGTCTGTACTAATACTTTGTCGAACTGAAATCTCCAGCTACTCCTCTCTCGTTGATCTTCCTGATGCTTTGGCAAGAATCTGACCCACTTCTGCAAAGAGATGCTCCAGAGGCGAGTGCTACTCGATCACACTAATGACACAAGGCTCGAAGTGACCTACATGTGGGCTGTGAGCAGCCGCACATTGCTAGTGGTGTCTTTCAATATACTAAACCAATGTTTTAAACCAACGCTGTTTAATCACGTCCACGGGGACTTGCCTTCCAGTTCATGTCTTAATTCTTTCACGTTTTTATATTTGGTGCAGAGAAACCCTCAGGATAAATCTTCACCCCTCCTCTACCACCAGTGTTTTCGATTAGACCTGTGGGACTCACGAACAGTCCACATTGTTCTCCTTATATCCATAAGATTTGCTGAATGAAACCATAAAACTTTGCTCTTTGTTCCATGTTTGTGTCACCATGCTGTGTACAGTGTACGCCTTCATAAAAATCATAATCCAGCTTCTACAACTTCTCCCTAAAACTTCTCAAAAGTTTCACCATTCCTTCACTTGCAGTGCTTTCCATCCATGTGTTTGTCATTATATCTTCAAATGTGTTGAATAGCAGATATAAAGTGACATATTAAGGCCCTGGGTTTGAGTCCCCATGTTCTCCCTGTGCTTGTGTGGGATTCCTCCAGGTATTCTGGCTTCCTCACACAGTCCAAATACATGCACTTTAGACTAACTGGCTATATATACGCCTAGATGTGAGCGTGAGAGTGAAAGGGTGTGTAGGGGTTGGCCCTGCGCTAATAGTCCGCCCTGTGAAGCTAATAGTGGAAATAAGCGGTCCGAGTGAAATGTCTCTGGAAAGGTTGATGTGTAAATTGAAACAACTGCATAGCACAGATTTATTTATTCACAAGTCATAATTCTAGGTTATTTTATAATATTATATAAATTATATTTATATATTAATAATTAAATGATTGCCTCATGTTACAGGGTGCCCTCGAGTCTGTCATTCTTCTGCTTCTCTCTTTTTAATTATGATGTCATAGTCATTCATGCCAGAGTTTCTGAGGTACACATGCTACTTATAAGTTACCAGTGATCCTGATCCTTCTGCTTTCTAAATCCTGTGATCCATCCTGATGTGCTACTACTGGTTGGAGTTCTCATCTTAGAAGCCCCTCGCTCCTGCTGGTGATGATCCATATGGACCTCAGAAACTGTTAAGATGACTTTTCACTGCAGGTTGATATAAACTCTTTTACTGAAATGATTTAGGATATATTGTACTGTAATTCCCATTACAGCATTAAGACTAGACTTCATGTTAAACTATAGTAAAGTTTCTGCAACATAGTTTGTAGTTTTATCTGATTTCACCCAAATGAGGATGGGTTTCCCTTTTGGCTCGCCAGAACTTCATAAGGCAACACACACAATAATTCACACTCACACCTAGGGGAAATTTGGAACAACCAATTAGTCTTATGTGCATTTCTTTAGACTGTGGGAGGAAACCAGGGTTCCAGGAGGAAACCCACAAAAGGACTGGAAGAACATGCAAACTTCACTAAAAATGCCCTCGCTGAGCCCAGGACTCGAACCCAGGACCCCGCCACAGATATGTTAGGGGACGGAAATTCAACTTGTACAAGAATCTGAATCCATCGCGATCATAAGGCACAAGTACAACAGAAGTACCAGTAGTGTTTACACGCTCCCATTTATTTCCGAACAGCAGCATTCTGATGTGAATGGGTATGTTTTTTTGGACTCACTAGTGCAGGGCATGTCTGGTAGTTCTCCATCTGCTCTGTAGTAGCCGTTCCTGCACACGCAAATAGTGGAGGCTTCAGATGTGGACCTGCTGTTAGTAGGACATTGCAGACAAAGACCAGTACCCTGCATGGATTTAAATGTACCAGGAGGACATGCTGTGGAAAAAAGGAGACAAAAAGAGAAAATGTAGCGTAAGTTTGTGTAGATCATGACCAACACAGCTGAACACTGCTGAAACAATTGTTTCAGTCTCATCATAAAAATGCAAGACATACAGAGAAAGCCAAGCAAAGAAAAAAAGAACTGTGAATTCATTCAGTCATTTGTTTGCCCAACCGATTAATCCTGCTAGGGTCGCACGGAGGCTGGTGCCTATCTCAGGCAACTCTGGGTGAAGGCAGGGTTCACCCTGAACAGCTCGCCAGTTAATCACAGGGTCAACACACACAACCATTCACAATTACCCTCACACCTCAGTACAATTTGGAACAGCCAATAAGTGTAATGTTGGCACCTCACAGCAAGAAGGTACTGGGTTCGAGTGTGGAGTTTTTGCATGTGCTTGCATGGGTTTCCTCTGGGTACTCTAGTTTCCTCCCACAGTTAAAAGACATGCATAATAGGCTTATTAGCTCTTCCAAATTGCCCCTAGGTGTGGATGTGAGTGCGAATGGTTGTGTGTGTTGGCCCACCCATGAACTGGCGAGCTGTAGGTGTACTCCACCTTCTCCCTGAGATAGGCTCCAGCCCCCGCGACCCTAGTAGGATTAAACAGTTGGGCAAATGAGAGGCAATCAGCCTAATGTGTATGACCGTGGGAGAAAATCCATGACAGCAAGGCAAGCACCCTCACCGAGCTCAGGACTTGAACCCAGGACCTTTCTACTGTGAGGTCGATGTGCTAACCACTACACTGCCATGGTGTCACCGGAACTGTAAACTGATAGTTTGCTATTGTGCTAGATCCTAAAATGTAAGTTTATCAAATCCTCGGCTCTGTAGCCTAACAGACCTGAGAGACATTTAAAAATTATCCTGAATAATCTTCTTCATACACTATTTTCATCTAGTTCTCCAAAAAGCGTGACTAGGAATCTAAATACTGCAGCAGCATCCGGATGCATAGAAACACAGCTGTTCTTGCTCAGGGCATTGTTTTAAAACTAGCATATCACAGGCACAACCGTGGGGTGCAGGTTTAAAAGAAAACCCAAACAGTAATTCATTTAAAGGCAATAAATGGCACCCAAGTGCATGCGTAGCTTTCAGTTGATACAAAATAACATCATTAAATAAACCTTAAGCATATATTTTTTTTTTATTGTTTACAAAATGGAAGAAGCTTGATTTATGAGTCACAGCCTGTGTTGTGGTACGACTCACTGTAGGAAAACTCACTTGGGACTAATTTAACAAAAGCATATAAATGAGGTTTGATTCCTTGTTGGAACAGACATGTCGAATTTGTTGTGATTGTTAGCCACTTAGTTAGGCCAATATGGAGTAATACAGGAACACCATATTTATCTTGTGTAGGACCTGAAATCTGGATTGAAACTCACTGTAAGTATGCCAGAAGCTGCTCTTAATTAAAACAAACATGATTTTGTGATTGGGATCACTGCATGGGCTCAGGAACACTTCCAGAAATCACTGTGTCAATTCCACTTATAAGAGCTCAGTCAAAGATATAACATCAAAAGAAAAAAGGGGAAAAAAAAAACCGCAGAGACGATTAAAGGCTCAGCTCACCCCCTAACTTTAGTATTTTGTAGAACCATCCTTTGTTTTGATTAAAGCCGTGAATGAACTTCTAGACTGTGTAATATTTGCCCCACTTTTCCTTACAGAACTCTTCATGGTCAGTTAAATTGAGGGATAATAAGTTAATGATTTAATAATATAATCAGATAATAACTAATTATGTATAATTTACTGTACTGGTAAATAATATTAACTTATTTACTCATATAAATGACTGTAGTACAGAGTAGTGTATGATTGTGTGTATTAAACAATAAACATCCGTACCAAATTAATCTAACCTGCATGATGCATACAGAAATCGTCCTTGTGTTGCAGATCATTGTGTGAGGATTGGGTGAATCCTTTCACACATCAGACTGTGTCTGTTACTGGCAGACACTGTATCTGAACTACTATATTAGTAACTATAACTTGTGTATGTGGGGATAGAGCTTTCCTCACAGCAGACTCTGCCTGTGGAACCACCTACCAGTTATTAGTCGCTCCGAACGAGTCCATAGTCTCAAAATGTGGCCAGCTTCAGTATTTCTATGTCTTGAGATAAATTTCCAATACAGATTAAGCTTTTCACAGCAATATATTTATTGCATAGAGACTAAAACAAGACTTTTCAAAACATGTTGCTTTTACATGAAATAATTGAAATATGGTGCAAGTTCACATTTTGGATGTTTTTTATGAATTAAAATTACAAGCACATACTGATGACATTTTTTAATAAAACATGCCATCGTGGATAAAACTACACTTTATATATATCAAAACATTGTATTATCAATTTACATGGTCTGATTAGACGTTAAACAGATTATTGGTCCAGAAAATAAAGTTACGGAAAATTTAAATATCACGTAATTATTATTCATTTTTACTTATTTTATAGGCCTAAAATTTTTACTGGGTTATTTGTTTCATCAAACCTCCTAAAATAAGAGGGTTTGTGAAAAAAATATATAATATATAATGCTGTAATCAAAGTAAAGGGTGGCCACACTAAATATTGACTTTTTTCCTCAAAACTTTTGTTATTACTATGTTGTTGTTTGTTTACTTATTCTTCATTCATTCATTCATCTTCTGAACCGCTTATTCCTACTTAGGGTCGCGGGGAGGCTGGCGCCCATCTCAGCCGAC
>JAQMYF010000008.1:909471-927651 GCA_030014195.1 Neosilurus mollespiculum
CGCCCGAGCTGGGAATCGAACCCAGGACCTTCTTGCTGTGAGGCGGACGTGCTAACCACTGCGCCACCGTGCCGCTGTTTACTTATTCTCATCATTATAATCCAATATTACATGTAATAAATACTTGAATACTTGGATTTTGTTAGGTGTATAATTATCACTGCATCACTGTATTTTTTATTTCTTCACTCGCTAAACCATTTCATATGGTTTGAAGTTCATTCATGCTATACAAATTCCAAAAATAAATAAATAAATAAATAATTTAAAAAATACAATTTGCAACACTTATTTTTTATCAGGTATTTTCAGTGTTTTTGTTTTTTGGCCATACTTTTACCTCAATATACTTGTCGGAATAATTTTTTTGGGTTCTCATTGCCTACAATAGCATTATTCAATACATTTTCACCAAAAAATTATAGAGACTTAATTTTTTACTTGTCCGTCTTTTTTTTTCTCTCACTACATGACAAATCACATACCTCACTATTTTTTTTAGCCGCTTAATGCTACTAGGGTGTCGGAAAGGGTGGTGCTTATCTCGGTCGACACTGGGCGAAGGTGGGGTACATCTTGAACAGCTCACCAGTCCATCACAGGGCAAAATACACACAACCATTCAAATTTACATCAACACCTAGGGGCAATTTGGAACAGCCATGTCAAGAAACCGGAGTATCTGGAGGAAACTCTCACAAGCACAGGGTAAGCGTGCTAACTCCACACAGAAATGTCCAATTGAACCCAGGACCTTCTTGCTGTGAGGCAGAGGTGTTAAACAGCGGGCTGCTCTGTATTTTTACATTATGTCTTTTTTTTGAATCCTAATTTTATATTCAGTTATGCTACTACAGGGAATTTTAAGGATGAACTACGCTGGATTATTAAAGTTTTGACAAGACTTTGTTGACTAGCATGGTAAGCCATCATGCATAAGCAGATAGCATGATATCCAATACCAAAGACAAATTCCCTGGTAGGCAGACTGAAAGCACTGGGCCTATACGAGTGCAAACAGAGATAACAGATTGAACAGCTGATATGACTGAAACACAGGCTGAAGTGATAGCGGCCTCCGTGGACCTCGCTGAACACATGGATAGCTTTGCTCGTCAAAGTAAGATAAAAGGATAGACATTAAGGGCTAAAGGTTTTAGAGTAAGAGAGATAAAAAATTGAATTAGAGACACACAAAGAGAGAGACAGAAAGTGTGCACAAGCGTTTTTCTTACTGCACTGAGAGAAGCGAGGGATTCAGCCAGTAAAGTGGTTTATTTCTTGTCTGTATTTGCAAATGATGATGGAACTAAAAATACAGATGTTTTGCATTTCGGAAATTATAACAGCGGACCAACTTCATCTTGGTTATTAAAACAAATATTACCTCCTATCCGCAATTTGCCTCATATTTAACTAATATGGGGAGTGAGGGAGAGATAGGTGTACACCACATAAACACAAACATCTGCACTCATCTGGAACACTGGATAATTAATGCGCTATTATGTTGGCAACAAACGACTGTCAAATCCTAATGTCTCCCCAAAACTAAATTTTAGCAATTACCGAGTGATACCGTCCCAATATTGGGTATTATTGTGCGCTGCTCATGCATATGCATCACTGCTCATTAATATGCATTACATGACACACATGGGAGGGGCGTGTATGATTAATATGTTAATTATATCTCTTGGCACATCCATTTGTACAATACGAATGCAGAATGGATTAAGAGAGATAGAGTATAAACAAAAAGCAGACTGAGTGACCAGAAAAGATGGATCACAGTCCCACGGATCCAACACAGGGAAGGATGAAAGAATATTGTTCTGTTTTAATAAGAGAGGACAGGAAATCTCATCCCTATTTTTTTTCCCAGTCATCTTGATGATAGAGAGCGTGCATGTCCTTCCCAAAAGCCTTTTGAGATTTAATTAAACATTTTATACCTCATTAACACACATACACACACACACAAAAGATATGCAGAGTTCTGAGGGCAGATCAAATTTTATTAGACAATTAAATATTTAACTGTCCTTTAGCTCCACTGTGCAGAACGCAACTCTATTAACTTCAAGAGCACAAGAAGGCTTTTATTCATCCACTTTCCAGCCTGGTGGGGAAAAAAAATCAGATGATTTTATGCCATCATGTACATGCACAATTAAAAGGTAAATGAGGAGAAGGTGGCACGGTGGTGTCATGGTTAGCACCTCACGGCTTGCCTCACAGCAAGACGGTCCTGGGTTCAAGTCCCGGGCTCGGCGAGAGCGTTCCTATTTGGAGTTTGCATATTCTGCCCATGTTTGCATGGGCTTCCTCCAGGTACTCCAGTTTCCTCCAGTCCAAAGACAAGCACATAGGGCTACTTGGATGTTCCAAATTTCTGTGAATGTGGGAGTAATTGGTTGTGTATGTGTTGCCCTGTGATGGTCTGGTGAGCTGTTCAGGGTGTACCCTGCCTTTAACCACTTTTGGCTGAGATGACTTTCCCTGTGACTCTAGTAGGATAGAGTGGTTCGGCAAATTAATTAATTGAAAAAAAAAAAAAAAAGATGCTTAAAGGATCACCTCCTCCTAAACATACTTGGAAACTCATTCAGGTGGAACTGATCACCTTCTCCAAAGCCTTAAAATAAATTTCTTTTTTTATTGTAGGAGCCTAATATCACTGAAAATTTCAGAAAAGTCTGACCTTAAATTCAAGTGAATAAAAAAAAAAAAAATAAAAAAAAATCCATCACTAAGAAAGAATTATTTTAAATAAAATCACCTGTTTATTTATTGTATTGTATTCACCCCTAATAATTCCTATAAAATAAATGTAATTGAAGCACTTTTGTCATTTCTACTTTAGCTTTTAAAGCTGATCAGAGTATCTTGTACTTTTAATTAGTAATTAATTAATTAAACTTCCTGTTTCCCTGGGGTATAAATATGATGTAACACAGATGGAAAAGACAAGAGAACATGCTGTTTAAGTCAGGCAGATGTGTGTGGATCTTCATAAGTCAGGTTATGGCTACAAGAAAATAGCTACTCACCTAGATTTGCCCGTATTCACAGTCAGAGCAATAATTAAGAAGTTTAAAACAACTGGAACAGTAACAAACAAGGCTGGACGAGGACCCAAGTTTATTTTGCCGCCACACACAATGAGAAGGATGGAGGATGGTAAGGGAAGTAAAAATTTCTCTCAAAGCTCACTCTTAGAGAACTGCATCAAAGAGTGGTATCTTGGGGTCACAAAGTCTCCATAACAACCATTAGACGCTATCTACATGCCAACAAGGTGTTTGGGAGGCCTGCGAGGAGAAAGCCGTTTCTGACTTACACTTATAAAAGGAAATGTCTGGAGTTCGCCGAGCGGTACTAGTCATTCAACTGTGGACTTGTTTCTCTTCCAGAGGCCCTGGGAAGCTTGTTAAGGTGCATGGCATCATGAACCCTTTGAAATACAAGAACATTTTAAATCAAAACCTGGTGGCCTCTGCCAGAAGACCAAAGATGGGCGTCACTGGGTCTTTCAGCAGGATAATGACCCAAAAGATATGGCAAAATCTACACAAAAATGGTTCAGCAGACACAAAATCAAGCTCCTCCCAAGGCCACCTCAGTCCCCAGACCTCAACCCTATAGAACACCTGTTGGGTGAAATGAAAAGGAGAGTGCATGAGAGAGGACCCAGGACTCTGGACAATTTAGAAAGATTGTGCAAAGAGGAATGGTCGAAGATCCTCTCTCTGTATTCTCCAACCTTGTAAAATGGTACAGGAGGAGATTAAGTGTCTGTAAATCATGCTGGCAAAATGAGTTGTACAAAGTATTAGCTGCAGGGGTGCCAATAATTGTGGCACACATGATTTCATATAAAAATAAGTATTTCTTAATAAATGGGTTTAAATTAAAGGGTGGCTTTTTCTCATTTTTTCATTGTGATCCTATATTTTTTTATTAGAAGCCTAAGTACACATCTTAATCAGGGGTGCCAATAACTGTGGAGGGTGCTGAATACATAGAGAGAGAGAGAGAGAGAGAGAGAGAGAGAGAGAGAGAGAGAGAGAAAGAGTATTATGTTTGGCCAACAGTACAACATAACACAAAAGTATTTTCACATAATATTAACATCTTTATTTTGGTAAATCCCGAGTTGTGTTTAAATCATTACCCACACGTCCTTTGAATCATCTTACACTTATCTATCTAACATTCTAATGGATGTCAGCCAGGAAAGTGCCATATTGCAGCATTGTGTCAACAGACGTCGATCACTTGACTTAGGTGTTGACGTCTAAATTGCAGGTTTTCTGACAGCTGACACCGAGTGGAATAAACCTTGAGGATATTTATTTAACTCTCATGATAGGCTTATGCACTTTTGTCTTCAGGGGGTTATGTTATTGCACCCTCATATCCTATAAGACAGGATTTAGAGCCCTTCTTTATCTGCACTGTATGTTCAATCAATCATTTTCTCACCATTAGCCCAGGAAAGTGTACATCCACGCTACACCCGGGACAAACGGCACGCTCGGCTCTCCCTCAGGTCAACGTACACACTATCCGCAGCATCTGTGGTTTAAAAAGTAGTTAAAAAACTATCCTTATAAATGAGAATAGTATGGATTTCATTTAGCCAAGTATTTATTTGCCAAACCACTTAAACCTACTAGGGTCAAGGGGAGAATGGAGCCTATCTCAGACTACTCTGTCCTACACACATAACAATTCACACTCACACCTAGGGGCAATCTGAAACAACCAATTATTCTAATGTGCATGGTTTTTGGACTGTGGGAGGAAACCGGAGTACCCAGAGGAAACACACACAAGCACAGGGAGAACATCCTCACGGAAACACCCTTGATGCACCTGGAACCTAAACCCAAGACCTTCTTACTTTGAGGTGAACATGCTAACCACTACACCAACGTGCCACCCAGTATGGACATAAAATATTATTATTATTTTTTTAATTTTTTATTTTTTTATCACCCACATGGAATGTTAACAAACAGCAGATCTTTTAATCCTTGAAATCAACAACAGAATAAGAATTTAAGAAGATTCCTGCTACATTATACTTTATATAGATATAAATTACTTTCTCAATCCTTTAGGTAGGAATCATACAGTGTGATGACATTATCCAACGCTGATGATCATTAGAGGAGCCCCCAAGAGCGGAGCACCATAATCATGGAATAAGGCTCCCATAAGTCCCAAATGTGCTTCCATCAACTTGTTTAAACCATCAAATTCATTTCAGATGGTTGTCCCGTGTCCACTTGTCATTGGGTTAATTCTGATTGGCTGTGATGCATCACTGAGTTGCATGACGATGGTTGCCAAGGATGCTTAAACCCATCTATGCACAACATAAATTGGGTTTTGGTTGTTTGTTTGTTTTTGGAATTTTTTAAGACTTTTTTTTTTCTTCTAAATCTTGCTTTAAATTTTGGTCCTTAAATTTGTATGCTATTAAACTTCAAACTAGTGAAAAAAAACTCAAATTCACGGTGCGTGGTTTATGTTTGTTTGCAGTGTATAATAAAACTTAGCTTAGAGCCTGCAGAGCTCACATGCTAGGTCTGTCATGGTTAAAATATGTAAATATTAAGGGTATACTGCCACACAAAAACATAGAGCTCAGACACCACTTCTCAGACTCGCACAGAATAAACACATTCAATCAAACTGGGGTACGCAGACAGACCTGCAAGTTAATAAATGTTTGTGAAGCAAACACTGAAATCAGAAGCTTGGAGCTCAGATTCAGATGCACGAAACAACGATCATTTAAACAAACTTAATCAGAAAACAAATATCAACCAATCAGGAAAAATAACGATATGAAGTGATGAAACAGATGAAACTAAATCTAACATGTCAGGTGATATGAACTGAAAGTGTAAATCAGGTAATAACAAAAAGGAGGTAAAAAACAAACGAAGGTTCAGAGACCTACAGAAATTAACAGAAACATTCGTTCAAAACTTTGCCTATCCCACACTACACACACACACACACTACACATGCTACACACACACTACACATGCTACACACACACTACACGCACACACGCACCAAACACACTACACACACACCACGAATGCTACACACTACACACACATACACTACACATGCTACACAAACTACACACACACTACACACATGCACTACACATGCTACACACACTACACACGCACATGCACTACACATGCAACACACACTACACACACACACCAAACACACTACACACACACTATGCACCCACTGCACACAGCATACATGCTGCACAGACACACACACTACCCAAATACACTACACATGCTACACACACACACACACACACTACACATGCTACACACACTACACACTCACACCACTCACACTACACACACCGCACATGCTACACACAAACTACACACACTACATATGCTACACGAACACACACCAAACGCACTACACACACACACATACTATGCACACACCACACACACACCACACATGCTACACACACACATTACACACAAATACACTACACATGCTACCCACACTACACACTCACACACACACTACACATGCTACACACACACCAAACACACTACACACACACACACACTTTGCACACACCACACATGCTACACACACACACTACACTCACATACACTACACATGCTACACACACTACACACACACATCACACATGCTACACCCACACACTACACACAAATACACTACACATGCTACACACACACTACACACACACACTACACATGCTACACACACACTACACACTCACACTACACACACCACACATGCTACACATGCTATGCACACACACACATCAAACACACTCACACTACACACACTACACATACTACAGACACACCCACACACACGCTACACACATACTCTACAGACACCCCCCCACACACACACACACTATACACACCCACATACACTACACATTCTACAGACACACTACACACACACATACCACACACCCACACACATGACACACACTCTACAGTCACACTATACACAAACTACACACACTCTACATAAACACCCACACACACTCTACACACACACACTACACACACAGTACACACACCACACATGCTACACACACACACTACACACTCACACCACACACACACACATGCTACACATACACAAACACACACACACACTACACACACTACACACATGCTACACACAAACAACAGAATGTATGGTCAGTGTGGTGGTGGATGATTGATGGGTGTTGACTTTGCCACATTCAGATTCTGCAACATGTATACAAAGCCACACAAACCAACAGCAATCCTAAAAATACTCCTCGTATACCTTTCAAGCCACAACAAGAATAACACACTGCCAAGACTAAAGAAGTTGCACACTTTATTATTTAAATGAACCGCGTTAAGCTTTGATTACTTCCCACATTCGCTGTGGCGTTGGTTTAAAAACAGAATGCAATGCCAACAACTGTTTCATCCAGAACTGCATTAATTGTTCACAGACATCTAATAATAATAATAATGACGGGAGAAGTAAACTACTCCATAACATTTTCTCCAGCACATCCTGAAGATCTGCAGTGGGGGTCAGGACTCTAATTAATTAATTCATTCATTCACCAAACCACTTAATTCTACTAGGGCCTCTGGTCGCTTTGCGCATCGCTAGGGACTTTGAAACCTAGCCTTTTTAATGTTATGGCTGATCAGTGTATATAAGGCTGGTATCCTTCCCCTGTACTGCAGGGGAAGAATACCAGCCTTATATACACTGATCAGCCATAACATTAAAAACATTAATTCCACTGACAGGTGAAGTGAATGACATTAATTATCCTGTTTCAGTGAACACCTGGGATGGATTAGACAGAAGGTGAACAGTCAGTTCTTGAAGTTGACATGCTGAAAGCAGGAAAAATGAGCAAGTATAAGGATCTGAGTGACTTTCACTAGGACCACACAGTGATGGTTAAACAACTGGGTCTGTTCATCTCCAAAATGGGACGTCCTGTTTCTGGAATGCGGTGGTAAATATCTACAATAAGTGGCCCAAGGAAGGACAAGCAGTGAATCAGCAATGTTGACATGGCTACCCCAGACTCAGTGAAGCACACAGGGAGCATGGGCTAGTGCGTCTGTTCTAATTCCTCGGAAGCACTGAAGCACAAACAGCTGAAAGGGTTAATGTTGAATCTGATAGAAAGGAGTCAGAACACACAGGGTATTCACTGCAAATGGGCTGCCTAACCACAGACCAGTCAGAGGGTGATAATGTTATGCTCATAGGTGTATATATAAAAAGGGCGTGTCCGTAGCCTACACAGGCAGTGATGTTAGCTCATACGGAAGTTAGCATTTCAGTTGATCTCACAGCTATTCATTGGGGTTGAGATCAAGACCAGTCACTTGAGTCCTTTCACATCAACCATGTTTTTGTGGCCCTCACTTTGTGTTGAGGGCCCCTAATTTCCAGAAAAGGAAAATTATAATGCTGGAGAATAAAAAGATATTTCAGATAATTTTATCTTTTAATTTTTGCAGCATTTGGTGTGTTGGTCAGGAGTCAACAAACATTAAGCCTCATAGTTAGCTCAGCAGGCAAGGTTATGTATTCACCAGCATCTGTTTTGTTTGTTTGTTTGTTTGTATTTTAGCGGGATTACACAAAAACTACTAAACCAATTTTCACCAAACTTGGTGGAGGGATGAGTTATCGTCCTGGCAAGAACCCGAGCATGAACACTGAACATGATCACGATCTGGAACCAGGAATTTATTAAAGCCTTTTTAACAAGCATTTATTAAAGGGTTTTTTTTTCTATTAGCAAAAACTGCAGATCTGATTTTCATCAAACTTGGTGGAGGGATGGAGCCTGGGCCCGGAAAAAAAAACAAATTTTGGAGGTATGGGTATGGGATCTGTGAATGGGATCAGGTTGAAAAAAATTCGGAGTCCCGAAAAATTCCTATCTTTAACATGGGCCAAAATAATCATCTGACACCCACTAGGGGGAGACATTTAAAAGCTATGTCAAGTTATAATTTGGACCTGGTGGAGGTACCTTACACTCTGTGAGTGCCCCTTTCTTTATTATTTAAAAGTACTAATGGATTATTGAAGTAAAATGCTTAGTTGGTATCTTGAAAAAGTTATTAATGAGATGATACGTGCACTGGGAATAACAAGCTATTCACAATTACGAGTTATAAAAATGAATAAAGTAAAGCAGGGTTGGACTGGGAGAAAAAAAAGGCCCTGGAAAGGCCAATCGACTTTCACCTAAGTGCATGTTGTCATATTTACCATACTATATGTATCATGATGTAGAGAAGTGTCTCTTTGTAGCTGTCAAAACAATCATATAGCCTTTTTGTATTAATTTGTTCATTCATTCTTTTTCTGAACTGCATAATCCTAATTAGGGTCGCAGGGAGACTGGTGCCCATCTCAGCCGACTCTGGGCGAGAGCAGAGAACACCCTGGACAGCTCGCCAGGCCATCGCAGGGGGTGACAGCTATGCAGCTACTCTTGACGTAAACCAGAAATGGTTCTTTTACATGCCTCTCACCATAGACAGTGAGAGACATGGCCGGCCTTTGATAACCCAGTTAGCTGCACTGGAGGGACAGCAGTGACAACCCTGTGATAGTGGGGCTTGAACCCCTGACCTTGGGATCTGTGATCCAGCACCCTACCACTGGTCCCAGCTACACACTCCTCCTGTGTATCCCTGACACTCTCCACCTGCAGGTCTCCCTCAGCCTGGCCCTTGCCCTCCTTCTCCTCTGCCGGCTCTCTTCATAGCTACCGTCTTCAACAAGTGCATCTTGAGAAGATATGTCTGAAGCAGTGGTGGCAGCACTGGCTGCTGTAAACAAATCTGTGATTTTTACACAGCTGGCAACCTCAAGATGCAGACTCTTTAATTTTTTCTCTCTTAACTTCTTAGCTCCCCCTTGTCCATTGTTTTAAGATTAGCTAGCTATCGCTTGCAATGTTGTGCTCCCACACACTGGTCTGAGCAGCTAAATGAGAATGGGTGGGCCTCAGGCAGGCTGCATGCGCTTGCCCACGAGGACAAATGAACGGGCGGGCTGGGACCACGTGACTACAAGGCCGCGCTAGGGGAAACTGTAAACATCCGCGCACTGTTCAGAGTGGGTGGGCCTTTGCTGTGCTACAAGGGGGCCGTGCTGCTTCTGACTGGACTGCTTTATAACACTCACATTCTCCTGGCCGGCTCCGCCCCTAAGTTCACCGGTCCACCAGGAAAACTCCCGGTACTACCGATTGCCAGTCCAGGCCTGAAGTAAAGTAAAAATAAGTAGATATCATCTTGAAATTTTCAAAATGAAATTCAGTGATCTTGGAACAATGCATTACTAAGTCAAAAATGACACCATAGCATCTTAAAACTCTCACACCTTTTGTTTGATTTTTGAGGCCAGAGAGCAGTTTGGAAGATCTTGGAACCTCACTGCAGCATGAATGAAATACACAACAAATTTAGCTAGCAATCATGTACTGATGTATTTATTATCCCATATCTATCGGTTAGGACAAGCTGACTGTGGTGGGGACTCTCAATGGTGGTATAATGTATTTGCATAATGCATGCTGGGAATTGTAGCAGCACAACACTGACGAGCTTGACTATAAATTCTGTTCAAGCTCTGAATGAATAAAACAAAACAATGGTATATATATAAGATGTCAAATAGCAGATGAAATGACAGTTTTATGGTGAAATGACTCATAAACAAACACACAGGTATATTAGATGGCAGTTCCTGGAGTGCATTAAAAAGAAATTTGAAAACACAGTTTGATGGATTTGAGCTTGGATTTGTATAAAAAAAATTATATTAGTAATAATAAAATAAAATAAAATAAAATAAAATAAAAGAAGCAGATTACCAAACTGGATTTCTGAAATGTTATATATTAGCTATCAAAAATAAAAGTAACTGGGAAAGTGTAAGGTTCAAAAGCACCTGTACTACAAGTAAAAAAAAAAAAGAGAGAGAGAGAGAGAGAGAGAGAGCGAGAGAGAGTGAGAGAGAGTGAGTGAAAAGAAAAAAGAAAAACAACAAAACAAAAATCTAACTTAAAATTCTTTCTGTTCATGTAATCTGGCATCAAACCAAGCTGCTCTAAGTATAAAAAATATTAAAGATCATCATTAAAATACTGTCAGAAAGACATAATGATTTATAAAACAATTTGAGATTTTTGGTTCCTGAAGGCAGGGCACTGTGGTGTAGTGGTTAGCAAGTCCGCTTCACAGCAAAAGCATCCTGGGTTCAAGTCCTGGACTCGGCGAGGGCATTTCTGTGTGAAGTTTGCATGTTCTCCCTGTGCTTACATGGGTTTCCTCTGGGTACTCCGGTGTCCTCCAACAATCCAAAGACATGCACATTAAGCAAATTGGCTGTTCCAAATTGCCCCTATGTGTGAGTGTAAATGTGTCTAAAGCCCTGCGGTGACCACTGAACGGTTCCCCTTTTTAGGCCCCCCGTGGGTCAATGATGTCCAGCATCAGATAAAAAAACAATTGATTCATTTATGTTACGGAATGTAAAGAGATTATAATTTATCACACTCTATTTATCAGTTCATTGCTTATCCGTCTCTTCCTACTTGGCGCAGAAGGCAAACGGAGCAATTACAGATTCAGTATTAACACATTATCCCAGCATTAAATCAGAAAGAAAAGAACTAGGCTGTGAAATCACTTGGGCAGAAAAGAAAGGTCGATGTCAGAGTGCACCTGCCTTTAATAAAGCACTCATTTACAATCACATTAGAATCAGAGCAAATGTGCCGACACCTCCGGTTAAGTCGTAGTATTTATGATTTTGACCCCTTGCTATGGCAGTACAGGGGACACCTGAGAGCTGCACTTTTCTGCTTTTTCAGCTGAAGCAGCAGTCTGACCAAACATGTACTGAATTAATTTGCAGGAGAAGTCCATTCAGGGAACAGGGAATGAATACGGGATGTGAAATGAGTGCAGTTCCCCAGGGTACGCTGTGACATATGGATGAAAATGGTTGAATTTGACCTGTCTGTTACCTTTCATTATTCCCCATAATAATCTACAATCGCATCAGCCTATGATCAACATCATGTGAAAATGTGGAGTATTGCATCGTCCCAGTTAAAGCCATCATAGTGTTGATGTATGCAACATGATGGTGTCAGACAATCAATGGGAAAATGTTTTCTCCAAAATTTTGGCGGGACATGGTTGATCCTAACAGGGTCACATGGAGGCTGGAGCCTATCTCAGCCAACACTGGACGAAGGCGGGGTCCACCCTAAACAGCTTGCCAGACCACCGCAGGGCAACACACACAACTGTTCACACTCACATCCACACCTAGGGGTTATGTAAAACAGCCTATTAACCCAATGTGCATGCCTTTGGTCTGTGGGAGGAAACCGGAGAACCCTAATGAAAACCCACACAAGCAAATGCTTTGTTTAAAGGTAGATAAAACCCCCCAGATATGTTTATTTATTAAAAAAAAAAATTGTTCATAATAAAACCACATGGTGAATTGTGATGTTCACTTATACAACTCAACAAAATGAAAATAAATCAGAAACCAAGTAATATTCCAGTATTTACTTCATGTAATATTGGATCATATTGATGAGAATAAGCAACTTTGAAGACTCTAGAGACACCTTTTGCAGCAATTACAGCTGCAGGTCACTTTGGATAAGTCTCTGTGAGCTTGCCACATCCTGCCACTGGGATTTTTGCCCATTCCACAAGGCAAAACTGCTCCAGCTTTAAACTGAAACAGGTTTTGCTCAAGAATACCCCTGTATTTAGCACCATCTATCTTTCCCTCGACTCAGATTAGTTCCCCAGTTCCTGCTGCTGAAAAACATCCCTACAGCATGATGCTGCCACCACCATGTTTCACTCTGGGGATGGTGTTCTTGGGGTGATGGGATGTGTTGGCTTTGTGCCAGACATAGTGTTTTCCTTGGTTGTGGAAAAGTTACATTTTAGTCTCATCTGACCAGAGCACCTTTCTCCATACATTTGGGGAGTCGCCCACATGCCTTTTTTTCAAACTCAAAATCTGCTTTCTTATTTTTAACACTAAGTAATGGCTTTTTTCTTGCCACTCTTCCATAAAGCCCAGCTCTATGGAGTGAACGGCTTATTGTGGTCCCATGCACAGATACACCAGTCTCTGCTGTGGAACTCTGCAGCTCCTTCAGGGTTACCTTTGGGCCCTGTGCTGCCTCTCTGATTAAAGCCCTCCTTGCCCGGTCTGTGAGTTTTGGTGGGTGGCCCTCTTTTGGCACGTGGTACCATGTTCTTTCCATCTGAAGATGATGGGTTTGATGGTGCTCTGGGGATCATCAAAGATTTGGATATTTTTATAACCCAACCCTGACTTGTACTTCTCAACAACTTTGTCCCTGAGATGTTTAGATGCCTCTTGCTTAGAATGGTGTTGCAGCCTCTGGGGCCTTTCAGAAAAGGTGTGTTTACACTAACAGATCAGGTGACAATTAGATTGCACACAGGTGGACTTGATTTGACTAATTATGTGACTTTTGAAGGTAATTGGTTGCACCAGAACTTTTGAGGGGTTTCATAGCAAAGGGGGTAAAAACATTTTAGATTTTTATTTTTAAAAATTCTTTTGTATATATATATATATTTCTCATTTCACTTCACCAGCTTAGGCTATTTTGTGCAGATCCATCACATAAAGTTCAGATTACACAAACATTTAAATTACAGGTTGTAATGTAACAAAATAGGTAAAAAAAGCCAAGGGGGTGAATACTTTGGCAAGGCACTGTATACTGATCTCAGCAAAAATACAATTGCAGGTTGGTTCACCTGCCATAGACCATGCCATTTCCCATTTTAACCAGGCTCCCTGTTTGGCGAGGCCTGCTGCAATGGTAAGGCGGGCTTCCTCCTCCAACTCACGGAGTTCTTCAACCACCATTTCCCTATGACCCTGTGCTCCTTGACCTGAAAACCATCTATGACAAGTGGCACCCAAGCCTGCTTTTTCTGTCTGCAAGGCTCCAATGACATCCTTGATTCGAAGGTTTACTTCTGCAATCTCCTCTGCTGCCTCTGCAGACCACTTCCTGCCAGTATGAATCGTTGGCTGCACGTCACATATTACCTTATCGGGTGAGTCCCTCAACATGAGATGAAAGCGTGCTTTAGATACTTTGAACTCCTCTGTAAGTGACGGTAGCAGCAAACTCAGTTTCCCTGATTTCATGGACAGGGCAGGTGTGGAAAAACTTGGGGAACACCCAGCAATTTTTGCAAGTGCTTACTAATGAAACATTCAATGCTTTCTACTCTAGATAGAGAGACTTCATGTACCTGAAGTGGCCAGGGGATTCACGGTAAGAAGCCAAACTGGATACACCAGGCTTTAAACTTGCCAGGAAGTGTCTTATGAATTGCCTGTATTCCTCTTCTAGCTTGATCCTCAACCTCTGCACCATGATGGCGGTTGGTAACCAGGAAAGCATACCATCTACCAAGGCTTTTCACAGGTTTCTCTCTAACTGTTGGAATTCTCTTGCCACCCACATATTTTTTTATTTATATATTTAATTTTGAGAAGGAAAAGAAATGTTTGGGAATTTTAAATGTTTTTTCATTCATTCTTTTTCTGAACCACTTTGAAAATTAGGGAGGCTCGTGCCCATTTCAGCCAACTCTGGACGAAGGCAGAGTACACCCTGGACAGCTCGCCAGGCCATTGCAGGGCAGAAACGCTCTGATGGCAATCCAATGGCCTACTCTTTATGACTGACATCAATGGTTCTTTTACATGCCTCTCACTACAGACAGTGAGAGGCATGGCTGGCCTTTGATAACCCAGTTAGGGGGGCAGCAGTGACAACACGGTGATAGTGGGGCTTGAACCCCTGACTTTCGGATCAGTAAGCCGGCACCTTAACCACTGAGCCACCACTTTGGGTGACCCTAACGTAAAATTAATAAAAATGAATAACTATAACAAACTTTCTACTAAAAGAGAGGGTGCATAAGACTTCTGTAGAGTACTTGTTTGGTCTGTTTAATATTTCTTTTTAACGATGTGTAGTAATAAAATATTATTAATAAGTATTAAATGCTTTTCTGTCCATAGCTGTATACTAATTCTCTACAAATGAAAAATGAATCATCAATCATTAATTAATCATTCATTACAGTTATTGCAGAGCTCCTGAGCACAGACCCATAGGCATGGAACATGATTTGGATGGTTGTCCCGTGTTCTTGACACCACAGGAAACCTGAAAATGATGCTGCATCACCAATAGAAAAAACAGATTCATTATTAATAGCAAAACTAAATCCTCTTTTTGGACGGGGCTGCAAGCAAACTTTCATCAAGCAAAACACCACCAAACATTAATGGGAACACAGAACATGAACTTATTAAATGGATAATTCAAATAACAGGACAGGTGAAAAAAATGAAGGAGGAAATCAGTGAGTGAAAGGCTGTGAAAAAGAAACTCAGTGTAAACCTTTCCTTCTTTCACTCCAGAACATAGTCAGGAAACAGACTGATTGATTGATTGATTGATTGATTGATTGATTGATTGATTGATTGATTGATTAATTCATGCATTCATTCATTCATTCATTCATTCATTCATTCATTTATTTATTTATTTATTCCCTCCAGGCATGAAATTCATTCAACCCTTAAAGGAACCGGTCTACTGTTATAACACCAGCCTTGGACACCTAATAAGGTATTTATCGGGAGCTCCACATTTCGGCAATACGTAAATCCACATATTAGACAGTTTATAATATCTGGACTGCAGAGTGAATATGGAATGTTATCGTGATTATATGTAATAAGCTCAGCACTGTTGGCACACTGTGTGAGATGGATTCATTCCACAAAGATTTAGATTGCCGTAGGGTTGTCCCATTGCCGATAACAGCACTTAAACCTCCGAACATTTGGCTGTAAGTCTGGTTTCAACAGATTGCAGTAATGGCAACATCAATCTCAGTCCGAAAGAGCGAAGAACAGCAAAAATACTGCACCAGAACCATAAACCCCATAAAGTATCTGAGGAAGCAGCTGAGCCACTAGAAGTTGCCAGAACGGATTCAATGGCAGAGATTTAACAAGTTGGTAAAATCTTGAAACTGGACTGGAGTGATAAACGTTGTTCTCCCAGAAGATACTGCCTCACTCGGTGTTTAGATGATGGTGATGGAAAGCGAAGTTTAAAATGCTGCTCTAAAGTGTCACTACTGATTTTTCCTTTAATTCCTCATGTGTCTGAATACACACATCTTGTCCTTCAGTCAAAGTCCCAAAAAAGGGGAATAAAAAGGTTCTCACAGTGCATAAAGACAAACCGATACAGCTGAGGATACAGCACTGTGCAGCTTATTAACACTGCAGTTGTTGAAAAAATCATTTCAGTTTGTATTTTTTCGTCTAACTTATTCGCCAACCGCTACTTCCTACTACGGTTCTGGGGAGGCTGCATCCTATCTTAGCCGACACTGGGCGAAGATGGGTACATCCTGAACAGCCTGCTAGACCATTGCAGGGCAACACACAAAACCATTCACACTCACACCTAGGGGCAATTTGAAACAGCCTTTGGAATTAGACTGTGGGAGAAAACCCACGCAAGTATGGGCAGAAAATGCAAACTTCACACAAAAACACCCTTGCTGAGCCTAGGACTCAAACCCAGTACCTCCTTGCTGTGAGGTATATGTGCTGTCCACTTGCCAACATGCCACACCCCCCCCTTAGACATATACACTTTCCACCCATGAAGGTACTGCCTTCCTATCGCACCACCAAACTGAGAGGGGTGTAAGGAAGCACATGCCGACTCTGACACGTGATGCTGCCGCATCTTTATAGACTGCTGTGCACGCGCATTCAAGGGCAATCTATCACACTCGGATGGGAAGCACTATACGCCCCTTTGTACAAATAAGCTCACAGACGCCTGTAACTGGCTGGTGATCGCTATAAGTGAAGGAAGGTGAGCATTTGCCATCCTCTCCTTCCATGAAAGCTTGTCCAGCCAGCTCCTAAGGACTCCTGGCCATAGATGGTTGCAGCATCTACCTGGATTCAAATCTGCAATCTCCATGGTGATAATCACCCTGTCGAGACACCTCTCTCTCTCTCTCTCTCTCTCTCTCTCTCTCTGTATTTAATAATCTGCCCTTAAGGTTGATGTTTACTGAGTGAGATGTATTTAAGTGGACAGAATCTACAGCTGAATCAGCAAACAGACAACAACTAGCCCAGAGATACAGTATGTTCACACACACACACACACACACACACACACACACACAGTGTGACTGATTAGTGCATTCATATACTTTGGCAAAAGAGAATCCTTCATAGTGTATACACTATGAAACACACACACACACACACACACACACACACACACACACACACACAAGTTCATCTGACCCTGCTAAATGCAATTCCAATATCCACATTTCATGCCAATTGTTTCTGGCTTGTTCCAACCAGCTTGCAATTAATTCACTTTTACTCTTTGCCACATCACACACACAGACAAGCAATGTTGACGTGGCCAAGGGGGGAGAGGGCAGAGAAGAAAAAAGGAGGAAAAATCAAAAGGGAAATTGGAAATTATAAGAGGAGCAGGCACTGCTTGCTTGGCTTTTTAATTCATCAGAAAGCACTGGCAACTTTTATTTATTTATTTGTGCTGATTGAGCTCGCGCTTTATGAGCGTGAAGCTTCTGCATCAAATAAGTTAATTAGCTCGGGTGCCTTCCTCCGTCAGAGGGGAGGGAGTGCAGAGATCCACAAGGCACTCAGCCGCAAACCTCAGAGGCCTTGAAAAAGAAGAGGGATGAAAAAAGGAAAGAAAGAGAGAGGCAGGCTTTGGCGGACAGCCTGATGCGTTCACTGATTCAGAGGAGCAGAGGCGTTCTCTATTCCTCCAAAGAGCAATCTAGCAATCCTAAACGAGATGAAAGAAAGTGTTTCTCAAAGCTCAAATTTACTAAACCAGTTCACTGTGTGTGTGTGTGTGTGTGTGTGTGTGTGTGTGTGTGTGTGTGTGTGTGTGTGTGTGTGTGTTTT
>JAQMYF010000008.1:1040526-1051211 GCA_030014195.1 Neosilurus mollespiculum
TCTCTCTCTCTGTCTCTCTCTCTCTCTCTCTCTCTCTCTCTCACTCTTTCTCACCTCCTCCCTCTGCCTCTCTCTCACTCTTTCTCACGTTCTCTCTCTCTCTCTGCCTCTCCCTCTCTCACTCTCTTTCTTACGTCCTCTCTCTGCCATCTTTCTCTCTCCCTCTCTTTCTCACCTTCTCTTTCTCACTCCCTTTCTCTCTCTCTCTCTCTCTCTCTCTCTCTCTCTGTCTCACTCTCTCTCTCTCACTCTTTCTCACCTCCTCTCTCTGCCTCTCCCTCTCTCTCACTCTTTCTCACCTTCTCTCTCTCTCTGCCTCTCTCTCTCTCACTCTCTTTCTCACCTCCTCTCTCTGCCTCTCCCTCTCTCCCTCTCTTTCTCACCTTCTCTTTCTCACTCCCTCTCTCTCTCTCTCTCTCTCTGTCTCACTCTCTCTCTCTCTCCCTCTCTCACTCTCTTTCTCACCTCCTCTCTCTGCCTCTTCCTCTCTCCCTCTCTTTCTCACTCCCTTTCTCTGTCTCTCACTCTCTCATACACACACACATGCTTTCTCACCCATTTTCTCACACAAGCACTACCTACTACATTACTGCACTTAAGGAAATTGATTAGCTCTTTCAGTGTTAGCTTTTCAGAGATCACAAATCACAACACTGCTACAGCCGTCCATGCCCCGGAGTCCCTGAGAGCACAACTGGCCACGCTTTATGAGTCACTAGCCAATCACATGAGTCACTAGCACTTGTTGTTCAGCGTCCATACATCCACCTGTAACATCTCAGATACAGAGATCAATATCCCGTTACAGCACACAGTCTATAAAGGTTGGGAAAATGAACTGACATCACTGTGAAACGTCAACGACTTTCCCCGCCTCCAATGTTTTAAACGTGAGGATGTCGAGCAAGCATGTAAGTGGTAGGAAGAATCAAGCGCATGTTGATCCCCTCGCGTGAAGTAATAAAGTGCTTGCACATTCCATACACTAGCCAATCACAGGTGTCTATGAGCTTAGGTATGGAGAAGTGGGTGAAAGACCATTTCCCCTAGTTACGGTACACCGCCCTGTGGTGCAGCAGGAACAGCTGTTTGAATAGCTGTGATTGGCTGGCTTCAAGTGTCTCAAAGGAAGTACATGTAAAGGCTTCACTCTCTGTAGGATGGTGGCTGATAATTGTCTAAGAATATTTTATATATATATATATATATATATATATGTGTGTGTGTGTGTGTGTGTGTGTGTGTGTGTGTGTGTGTGGTTTTATTATTGTGGACATATACAGCACTTAAAGAGACAATATGAAAAGTCCCACAGTCCCACATGCACTTACCCCTGATGCAGGGTACGCCGTCCAGCCGAGCTCAGCGGTGGCCGTCCGTGTGTCCAGAATCGTCTCTGTAAAAAAAGAGAAAATATAATTAAGAGAAATCAAATAGAAAAAAAAAGAACAAATAAAAGGTGCATATAGCCACTTATGTTATATACAACCAATGACTGATCCGACCTACAATATCAAAAGCCCACGACAACCTTTATCAAAAACTTCTACACACTCCACATCCGTTTATAAATATAAATATTCTCTTAGTGAAACTGTGTTGGGGCTCCTGAGTGGTGCATCAGCAAGGTGTGTGACTCTCAACCTGGAGATCACAAGCCCAAATGCAGGTTGATGCCGCAGCCATCTGTGACTGGGAGTCCATGGAATCTAATTGGATGAGATCTCCCAAGAGGGAGGGATGGCATAATCACTCAATAATCTCTTAATCACAGTGATCACCAGCCAATCCATAGGCGTCTGGGGGCTCATTTGTACAAAAGGGGTGGACAGCACTCTCCCTTCGAGTGTGACGGACGGACGGATGGATGGAACTCATTCCTCTAGCTCCAGAGGAGCGAGAGTTCGAAAATAGAATTAAGATGAAAGCGGGACGGTGGTGTACTGGTTAGCATGTCCGCCTCACAGCAAGAAGGTATTGGGTTGGAGTCCCATGCTTGGCGAGGGCATTACTGTGTGGAGTTTGCATGTTCTCCCGGTGCTTGTGTGGGTTTCCTCCGGGTACTACGGTTTCCTCCCACAGTCCAAAGACATGCACATTCAGCTAATTGGCTATTTCAAATCGCCCCTAGGTGTGAAGTGAGTGTGAATGGTTGTGCCCTGCAATGGTCTGGGTAGCTGTTTAAGGTGTACCCAGTGTCGGATGAGATCCAGCCTCCCCGCAACACTAAAAGGATTAAGATACTTTTCATTATTGCGGTTGTGAACAATTCGCTGTACACATTGGTGCTGCAGCTCGTGGACACTTACTGTTAATGCGTGAGGAGCTGCACAAGCCGGGCTTCACACACACATGTCATAATAAATGTCAGGCAGCCATCTTGTGTTACAACGATGCCGTCCAAATCAATCAGCATGTCAGCGTAGGCTCGGTGTGAGTAAAAACCGCTGATGCATGCTCCAGATTTTTGGCTTTGTAAATATGCCCGACTTGACTTGTACACGCTGTGTGTGTGTGTGTGTGTGTGTGTGTCTGTGTGTGTGTGTGTATGATGCGACTATGCCCTTTTACTCTGTAAACACTCTTATCTGGAAGTAGTCCACGCTGTCTGTAGACAGTTGTCTTACTGACAGATATAACCATCGATAAGTGTGTAAAAAACCTTTTGCAGCTCGTCCAGTCAATGTTACAGCTTCAAACAGAAGTCACATGATCCATGTATGACATTTACACATGTGGGTTTTAGACACTGCCGTCTGTTCGGTTCATGCATTTTTCATTCATTGACTTATTTGCTGAACTGCTTAACTCTATTAGGGTCGTGGGGACGATGGAGCGCATCTCAGCCGACACTGGGCAAAGGCAGGGTATATAATACACCCTGAACCCACACCCAGATCATCACAGGGCCAACAAACACACACGACCATTCACACTCGCTTTACACCTAGGGGCAATTTGGAACAGCCAATTAGCCTAATGTGCATGACTTTGGACTGCCGGAGAAACCCGGAGTACCTGGAGGAAACCCACGCAAGAAGAACATGCAAACTCCACACGGACACGCCATCGCCAAGCCCGGGACTCGAACTCAGGACCTTCTTCCTGTGAGGCAGACGTGTTAACCACTAAATTCTCAAACTGTAAGTAGGTGAGTTGATTAGTGCATGAATCGGTAGATATTTCATGAAGATGTGGAAATAGTTGCTGGAGATATTTATGCTAAAAAGGGAGATTTCAGGTAGAGCTGCCTCCTTGAAGCTGAAGCATGTAGTAGGTGACCGGTGCAGGGACAATCACCAGAGGAGGACTCACAGATTGAATGTATACACACTGATAAAAAACACCACCATGTAAACATGTACACTGAGGACTATCGTATTGACACATCTCCACTCCGTAAACAGTTCTGATCCCGACAGAACATCCAGAGTGAGCCACAACAAACACGGTTCTAAATGTTCCTCTGTCTCACTTCCATACTGCGCTCCTCTGGAACGGATTCGAAATCTCTACAGGAAATCCTACTGGGGTCATGAGAAGGCTGGAGTGGCTCAGTGGTTAACCTGCAGGTTGTTAGTTGACGATCCCTGTAAGGTACATGTGTAACAGATTAAAAGTGAGCGGTACTGAATATACTGAAGTGATGTCCAGTACGACTGAAGTGATGTTCAGTATGACGAACAGCTCCATCTTTCATCGCTGTTAGTAAATTCTGATCTATGGTCCTTGTTACAAACCAGCTCTTACACTTGACATCAGCAGCTGTAAACACATCTGCCATGTTTCACCAGCTGGTGTGATGTACAATCGGCGACGACTCTACACTCTAACTTTCCTCTAGGAAAAAAAGTGATACAGCGATAGACCATGTGAGGGATTTTATAGCAAGCGACATTTATGAATATTATATGATTATAGCGGATGACTTGATGCTGATTGGCTGTCAGATATGGCTCATGCAATAACAAAACATATAATCACTCACCCATTTGCTAAACCATTTAATCCTACTAGGGTCGTAAGGAGGCTGAGCTGAGGCTATATCAGCTGACTCTGGTGCTCGCCAAGCCCGGTACTCAAATCCAGGATCTGCTGTGAGGCGGACATGCTAACCACTACACCACCATGCCGCCCTCCATGTAGTCAGTATGTAATAATCCAATTCAGACTTTCACTGACCAAAACAACTGAAACCATTAACAGGAACACGGAACATGAACTCGTTAAACGGATAATTAAACTAACAGGACAGGTGATACACATGACTGCGAAAAGAAAACTCAGTGTTAACCTTTCCTTCTTTCACTTCAGACCATATTCGGGGAACACAGGGGAGATTTATTTATTTATTCAGTCATTTATTTAGTTATTTCCTCTTTAAAGAAGCCACACTACTCTTATAACACCAGCCGCGGGCACCTTTAGACAGTGCCGAAATCTATATATTCCTGTATAAGAATTCTATTCATCATGAAATAATGGAAGCTTGAGTATTTCTCTAACCTGTACAGCTGTCAACCAGAATATTTATCCACACCGAGATCAGAAGTGAAATGGAACCCTGAGGGCAGTCGCTAGGGCAGATACTTAACATTTATATGAACATACTGTTTTTATTTACAACACTATGATTTATTCTTTAATTAAAGCAACGTGTGTACACTCTATATAGTAGACTGCTTATATAATCAGTGTATTCAGTTTCCAGTCAATTGCACACGGATGCCAGAAAACCTTCTGGTAAGAAGCTGAAATTCAGTTGGGTGATTTAACTGAATATACAATTAAAACTACATACGGACAGCTGTGGGAATATCTTCTCTCAAATACGAGATTCAATATTAAAACTATGTATTATTCTAATAAGAAATCAAAGTAAATAAATTTATAAGGATATGTGTGTGTGGGGGTATGACTATGTGTGTTTATATATATATATATATATATATATATATATATAAAGTGGTACTCCGGTTTTCTCCCACAGTCCAAAGACATGCACATTAGGCTAATTGCCTATTTTAAATTGCCCCTCGTCCAGTGTCAGCTGAGACACAGTGTACACATGACCCTAATAGGATTAAGCAGTTCAGCGAATGAGTGAGAGAGACCAATGTCATACTTTTTATTTGTTTATACTATTGTTTTATATTTATTATTGTGGAGTGTCCGCAAGAAAATGTTGTTTCTGTTGTCATTTATGCAACAGCACCGATACATTCATTAATAAAAGAAAGAAAGAAAGAAAGAAAGAAAGACAGAAAAAAAGAAAGAAAGACGCAAGACTATCTTAACACAGAACTGTTGATTAATTAAAGGGGAGATATTTTGCTTATAAACGTTGTTGAATATCAGTGTTAGCCGACAACAGAGTGTTAAATCCCGAGCTTAGCGAATGTTCAAGTTTTTTTCGTCCTTGTTGGGAGGTCTACTTATCTGGCCTTCCCCCACTCCGCCCTGATGCAAAGCGCCCTGCTCATGCCGGTCTTCCTCCCAGTGCACTGAATGTGGAGCTTTCAGGTGACCAAGCAGAGGAGTAGCACTGAGAATGGAAAGACCATAAATGGGAGGAGGAAACCAAACAGGCCACTCAGTGCACACACTCCAAATCAGTGTTTCAGGATGGGAAAGGAGATTCCTCCAGAACTGTGGGGGTTACTGGATAATGCAGTACAACGGGTTTTTAAATAAATTATTTATTAGTCTTTATGTATATATTTAGTCACAACTATGTGGAGCATCTGCTATATAAGTCTATGATCTGATACCACAGAGATATTAACAAATCAGAGCAAGCACATTAATTTGTTCATTCCTTCGTTTGCTGAACTGCTTTGTCCTACTAGGGATGCAGGAAGGTGGGAGGTGATGTACACCCTGAACAGCTCAAGAATCCATCGTAGGGCAAACATACACACACTCACACCTGGGGGCAATTTGGAACATTTCTTTGGACCATGGGAGGAAACCGGAATACCTGGAGGAAACCCATGCACGCACGGAAAGAGCATTCACACAAAACTTAAACTCAAAAGTGCTCTCACTGAGCTCGGGACTTGAACCCAGGACCTTGCTGTGAGGGGAATGTACTAAAAACTACCATCATGCCACCCTGTAGTAAATATCTCACTTTAAAATGCTTTTACAGCACCCAATAATAATAATACCAATAAATGAATCAGGCCAGTAAAAAATTCTTATAAATTCTTTAAAGCCTGATGGATTATTTTATCGGATTTAATTTACAATAAATCAAGTCATTAGAGCAGTTACAAGCGCTCCCATCTGTTACCTTAAACTTAACCGTTGCTAACTTTTTCATTTAGTTGACTCATTAATTCTCAAGGAGGCATTGACAGTTTTAGTGAAAGGCATGCGGAACGACTGCCGGCTTTGATTGAGATGAAACGGCTGCTTGGTTACTGGAGGAGATGAAAGGTGGATTGGATATCCGATCATCAGCCCTCAATCAATAATGCCTTCTTATTACAGCCAATTAGAGAAGAGCTTCAACAGAGGAGAGGCAGGCATGAACCAATACCCAGGACATCAAGTAGCCAAGTCATTCATACACACACACACACAATAAAAATATTAATAATAATAACCATAGAGTAGTTTGTCGGGGGCACATGTTACCAAACCACTGGTAGTCTGGTGGATGGCACGGTGGAGTAGTGTTTAGTACATCCACCACACAGCAAGAAGGTCCTGGGTTCGAGTCCTGGGCTAATATGTATTCTCCATGCTTGTGTGGGTTTCATCTGGGTACTCTGGTTTCCTCCGACAGTCCAAAGACATGCACATTAGGCAAACTGGCTGTTCCATGTTGCCCCTAGGTGTGAGTGTGAGTGTGAATGGTTGTGTGCGTTGCCCTGTGATGGACTGGGAAGTTGTTCAGGAGTACCCCGCTTTCACCCAAAGTCGGCTGAGATAGGCTCCAACCTCCCAGCAACCCTAGTAGAATTAAACAGATTGACAAATGAACGAATGTTAGTTTGGTTTACACATTTGCAGACAACACACACACACACACACACACACCAAACATCTCATTTAATTTCCTTCAGAACGGCATGTCTATCACCTTACATTAGATATGTTAAGACCTCGACACATCAAAGATCTCAAGGGATTGGGTCGCCTCCAGGGAAATCACTTAAGATTTCAGTGAACATGCATGTGTGTGCGTGTGTGTGTGTGTGTATGTGAGTGTGTGTGTGTGTGTGTGAGTGTGTGTGTGATTTCATTACTCCTTTTAGTATGACCCTTCTAACAACCACCCCCAAACACCCCCACTTCGATGATTCTCAGCCTCATTTAGTTTATCTTTATTTTTTTCCATCAGCTGTGTTTGAGCCGCAGGCTCTCTCTCTCTCTCTCTCTCTCTCTCTCTCTCTCTCTCTCTCTCTCTCTCTCTCACACACACACACACACACACACACACTCCTACCTGTGATTGTCGACATGTACTTAAAGGAAGTAAGCATTTACACTGTAGATTTTCGAGGCTGTGCTCTTTGATGTCACTCAAATGAGCTGAAACTCAAAGCTAAAGATTAGCAAATCAATGCTGTTTTAAAAATGGAAGCATTAACACGGCAGAACAAGAACACTTTAAAGTCTCGGCTTATTATTCCATTATTCTTCTGAGAACATATTGTTCAGCGAGTGTTATGAATTACTCAGTAAGTACGGTGAAGCTGGAAGAACAGGTACGTTGTTACAGGAGTGAGTAACGCCTCAATAACTAACACTTAATGTGACACATGAGAAGAAATCAGAAAGATTTTGAAGTAAGTGTACAAATCCTGGGTGGCACAGTGGTGTAGTGGTTAGCACGTCCACCTAACAGCATGAAGCAAGGTCCTGGGTTCGAGTCCCGGGCTCGGAGAGGGTGTTTCTGTGTGTGGTTTGCATGTTTTCCCTGTGCTTGTGTGGGTTTCATCTGGGTACGCCAGTTTCTTCCCACAGTCCAAAGACATTCACATTAGGCTAACCGGCTGTATCAAATCACCCGAGTGTGAGCGGTTGTGTGTGTGTTGGCCCTGCGATGGTCTGGCAAGCTATTCAGGGTGCACCCCACCCTCACCCAAATGTTGTCTGAGACATGAGCTCCATCCCAGCTCATGTTTCATTCCTTACATGATAAGATATATTTCATTAAAAGCAGATGGAAGTGTGTGTAGTTTCACGGTTCTAAGTTCTAATCGACTTCATCCAGACATCATGTCCTGGGTTATGATGTAATGTAAGACCTGCATACGGGAGGTCTATGGGGCGTAACCTGTTGAATATGTTCTTTGGAATGTCTGAGTGTTCAGGTTTGCTCTGGAACATGTTCACTCTCGTACTGAAATCTGAACTACACGCACATCTCTATTGTGAAGATGTAATCATGATGAATCTGCATCACACAGCAGTCTGTTGGGCTCCCAGGCGGTACATTTACAGGGTGTGCGACTATCAAACTGAAGATCTCAGGTTTGAATTCAGGTTAATGCCATCCGCGACTGAGAGTCTGTGGGAGTTAATTGGCCAAGCTCTCACGGGAGGGAGGGATGGCATGCGCTTACCTTCCTGTCACTCAGGAAAGCCTGAGAAAGCCTTTTCCCTTAGAGTGTGTTTGGACGCTCCTGCATGCGAATGCAAAGTAGTTCATAAAGATACGGGTGGCAGCATCACATGTCATGGAGGGGGCATGTGCATGCTTGCACCTCTCCCTGGTTGGTGGTGGTTGCATGTGATAGGAAGGCAATACTTGACAGGTGAAAACTGAACACGAATAAATTTGGGGACATTTTTAAATAAATGTTTTATTAGTCTTAGATTATTTGGAGCATCTGCCATACAACTCCATACTACAGACACATTAACGAATCACAATAAGTGCACCAATTTATTCATTTGTTGAGCTACTTAGTCCTACTAGGGGTGCAGAGAGGCTGGGGGCTCTCTTAGCCAACTCTGGGCAAAAGCAGGGGCACACCCTGAACAACTCAACACAGCGATGCTCCGTTTAACCAGTAGGTTTGAACCCAGAACCTGCTTGCTCTGAGGCCGGGTGCTCACTCGTGTACCATCGTTCCGCCCTTAAACAAAATATTCTTTCATTTATTCATTAGGGTCACAATGAGGCTGAAGCCTATTTTAGCCGTCTCTGGAACATCCCGAAACAGTTTACTGGTCCATCACAGGGTCAACACACACAACCATTCACACTCATACTCAAACCTAGGGCAATTTGGAACAGCCAGTAAACGTAATGTGCATGCCTTTGGAAGAAAAAGGAGTACCTGGAGGAAACCAATGCAAGCACAGGGAGAACATGCAAACTCCACACAGAAAAGGTACTTGTCAAACCCAGGGCTCGAACCCATGACCTTCTTGCTGTGAGGCGGATTTGAGAACCACTCAGTAGTTTTTATGAACCTGTAAAATCTGTCCTTATATAAATGTAAACCCTTCGCTGAAAGGGGCGTTTCTGAGCAAACACACTTAACACTGAAGCACTGAAGAAGCTTTTAAGGAGGTGACATGTCGGGTTCCCCTGAGGGAAAGTCAGGAGTGCAGGTTCGACAAGGGCACGCCGTCAAAATTAATGACACTCGACTGCAGAGGAGTCACATCCTGTCCAGAAACCCGCTCGGTATCATTTACACATGGAGGCCTTGCCTTCTCGTTCTCCATCCCTCTCACTCCTTTCCCACCTTCCAACCTTTCCATACTATCTTATCCTTCCTTCCAATCCTTCTTTCCCATCCTATCCCATCCAACCCTATCCTTCTTTCCTATCCCATCCTTCTTTCCTATTCCATTCTTCTTTCCTGTCCCATCCAATCCAATCCCATCCTTCTTTCCTATCCTTCTTTTCTATCCCATCCTTCTTTCCTATTTCATCCTTCTTTTCTATCCTATCCATCCTTCCTATTGCATCCTTTCGTATCCCATCCAATTGTATCCTATCCTATCCTCCTATCCTATCCTTCTTCCTTCTTCTTTCCTATCCTATCCTCCTATCCTATCCCATCCTTCTTTAATGTCCTATCCTATCCTTCTTTTCTTATCCCATCCTATCCTATGCTATCCATCTTTCCAATCCAATCCTATCCTAATCCAATACTATCCCATCCTTTTTTCCTATCCTATCCTTTCCTATCCTTTCCTTTCCTTCTATCCTATCCTATCCTACCCTTTTTATCCCATCCTTCTTTCCAATCCTATCCATCATTCCTATCCTATCCATCTTTCCTCTCCTATCCTATCCTATCCTTTCCGATCCTCTCCTATTCTTTCCTTTCCTATCCTTTCCTATAATTTCCTATCCTTTCCTTTCCTATCCTTTCCTATCCTATCCTCTCCTATCCTATCCTTTCCTATCCTATCCTCTCCTATCCTATCCTCTCCTATCCTATCCTTTCCTATCCTATCCTCTCCTATCCTATCCTACCCTACCCTATCCTACCCTATCCTATCCTTTCCTCTCCTATGCTTTCCTATTCTACCCTACCCTATCCTATCCTATCCTATCCTATCCTATCCTTTCCTATCCTATCCTATCCTACCCTACCCTATCCTTTCCTATCCTATCCTATCCTTTCCTCTCCTATCCTATCCTACCCTATCCTATCCTTTCCTATCCTATCCTATCCTTTCCTCTCCTATCCTATCCTACCCTATCC
>JAQMYF010000008.1:1069452-1081106 GCA_030014195.1 Neosilurus mollespiculum
ATCTCTCTCTCTCTCTGTCTCTGTGTGTGTGACACCTCTCTCTCTCTCTCTCTCTCTCTCTCTCTCTTTCTCTCTCTCTCTCTGTAATCTCTCTCTCTCTCTGTGGGTGTGTGACACCTCTTTCTCTCTCTCTCTCTCTCTCTCTCTCTCTCTCTCTCTCTCTCTCTGTAATCTCTCTGTAATCACTCTCTCTCTCTTTCTGTGTGTGAGACACCTCTCTCTCTCTCTCTCTCTTTCTGTAATAATTCACATATATAACAGGACTGGGAAGTGGGTGAGACGATAGACCTCGAAACATTTTGTGCTCTTGTGTGTGCGTGATCCCTTCATCCGTGTTTTATGGATAGAGGTGTTCATTTCGACAGCGTGTCTGTTACAGCCCTTTAGTGCAGTGTTTAATCTTTTACTGTGTACAGAGCAGCTGCTGCTTCCACACGAATTGATGTTTTCCAAATCGCTCTGTTTAAATCTAAATAAACTAACCACGAGCGACTTTAACCGAATCATCAATTAAACCATGCTGCTGAATTAATTTAAGGTCAATTAAGCTGCGTTAAGAAGTGACACTATCATTTAAAGGCATTTCACTGAACACCACAGAGCAGCGGGTGAAAGCAGAAGACGTAGAAGATCCTGGGGATAATAATTTAATAAGGTTCACATCAGTTACTTTCTGTTATGGTTAGAAAGGAACCAGTGTGTACTGAAGTGGGTGGAGCCTCCTAACAATGAAGGTGATGCTTGTGCCAAACTCACTTCAGGCCAAAATTGCGGTGCTGGAATATAAATCAGGTGTTGGGCGGCACAGTGGCACAGAAGTTAGCACGTCTGCCACACAGCAATAAGGCCCTGGGTTCAAATCCCGAGCTTGGTGATAGGGTTTCTGCATGTTCTCCCTGTGCTTGTGTGGGTTTCCTCCTGGTACTCCGGTTTCCAAACAGTCCAAAAACATGAACAGTGGGCTGATTAGCTGTTACGAATTGCCCCTAGGAGTGGGTGTGAATGGTTGTTTGTGTGTTGGCCCTGTGATAGGCTTGAGGGACCCTGGTAAGTAAATGGGTCGGTGTATCACTAGGGTTGCAGGAAGGCTGGAGCTGTGAGAGGAAACCAGAATACCCAGAGGAAACCCATGCAAGCACGCGGAGAACATGCAAACTCCACACAGGAACGCCCTCGCCAAGGCCGGGACTGGAACCCAGGACCTTGTTGCAGTAAGGCGGATGTGCTAACCACTTCGCCACGGTTCCGTTCGAGTGAGTATCAGCTGCCTGGAAGTGACAGCCGTCTGTTTTACTGGCAGTTTGTAATTAATTCCTGATGAGAAAACAAACAGCTACTGAGATTAAACGGGTCAGGAAGAGAAAAAATATTCTGATGCCATGTGTGTGTGTTCACTCTGAAAAACCCATTATTTTTTATTAACTTTGGATAAATCATTAAAATAAATAAATACATGAATCTTTGGAACATCTCAGGCTTGTAATTATTTCTTCTCCCACATTTGATTATGAAAACGTTCCGCAGCTCGCCTTCATCAACTGCACAGAATTACACCGAATAGTGATTTAGAATAAAAGTGATACAGAGCCGGACCTGAGAGTACAACTGTGGTTTATAATAATGGACATGTGGTTACACTGGGATTTAACGGGGAAACCCACGCAAGCATGGGGAGAACATGCAAACTCCAGCGTGCTAACCACTGCACCACCATGCCGCCTGAAATAAGTCCCATGATGCAAAAGTGATTCGTGTTCTAAACTGTTTATATGTTTAAATTGCAAGATTATTCATTCATTCATTCATTCATTGGGTAAATCCTACTACAGTAACAGGGAGGCTGGAGTCCATCTCAGCCGACACTGGGCAAAGGCGGGGTACACCCTGAACATTGCAGGGCCAACACATACACACATATTTATAACAGAGGGAGAACTCCACACAGAAATGCCCTCACTGAGCCTGGGACTCAAACCCAGGACCTTCTTGCTGTGAGGTGGGCGTTGCTGTATTTCCATTCGTTCATTTGCATTCATTTCATCCACTTAATCCTATCAGGGTCACAGGGAGGCAGGAGCCTATTGTAGCCACCTCTGGGCTAAGGCTGGGTACACCCTGAACAGCCAATTAGTCCATCGCAGATCAACACACACACACACACACACACACACGCACACGCACACACACACCGACACAACCATTCACACTCACATTTAGGTGCTTTTATGTATATCTGTATATCTTTGGCGTACACAGAGCAGAGCACATGGAAATGCCCTCGCCGAGGCCGGCACTCGAACCCAGGACCTTCTAACGTTACCTCACCCTGCCGCCCTAGGCTAGGCTGAATAATCTTACATTTGGTCTTTTGCTGTAGTGAACACCGTTAGATTTGTTTGATGGATATTTGTGCATGGATGGTGTGCAGGTTGAGCCTCACCGGCATCAGGTCTCAGCGCACCGAATCTCTGCAACTTTCTCTTTTTTCCTTTTTTTAAATGTTTTTTTTATTTCCTGCTCAGAAGGAGGGCAAGCTGGTTTCGCGTGAAGTTTAGCTGTCCTCAGCTAATAGCCATATGGAGCTGGTACGGCGGAGCCCATTACAAAAGGCCCTACGGCCCATTGGCTTCAGTGCATGAGGTCCATCCTCACACACATATGGATGTTCTCCTTCATTAACACCCATCTAAAGAGCACCTGGAAAAGGAGTCTTGTCTACAGGCTCGGAGGATTCTGTTTCGATGTTTACAAGCCAGTGCTGTGTTTTATCTAATTAGTGATGAGGCTCCGGAGCGGACTGGAAGTCCAGAATTTTTCACACGGAGAAATAAAAAATAAAAATTGAGGAATTTACACAAATCTGCTGTAATTATACCGACAGGAGATACAAGATCGATGGTGTTAATTAATAGCTTAGATGCTTCCCGTGTTGGTAGCTTCTCCTCTACTAGAAATAATCATTAATATTTTATGGTAAGTGAAGATAAAAGCCTGAAAACACCCTATTAATAAACTTCAAAAATTCATTAGTGCTATATTTTGTTGCTCAGAGATAAGTGAGACAGCACAACGGTGTAGTGGTTAGCATGTCAGCTTTACAGCAAGAAGGGCCTGGGTTCAAAAACATGCACCCTAAGTGTGAGTGTGAAAGGCTGTGTGTGTGTTGGCTGTTCTGTACCCCGCCTTCACCCAGTGTCGGATGAGATAGGCCTCCCCACAACCCCAATAGGATTAAGCTGTTCCGCAAATGAACGAATGCTGTTAAACTCATTTAGGCACTACCGTTTGCTGTAGTGGTTAGCACATCCATTTCATAGCAAGAAGGTCCTGGGTTCGAGTCCCAGGCTTGGCAAGGGTGTTTCTGTGTAGAGTGTGCATGCCCTCACTGTGCATGAATAGGTTTCCTCCTGGTACTCCGGTTTCCTCCCACAGTCCAAAGATTCGCACATTAGGTTAATTGGATATTCTGGTTTGTCCCGAGGTGTGAGTGTGAATGGTTGTGTGGGTTGAATGGTTGTCTTGGCTGTAATGGGCTCCAGCCTCCCCTTGACCCTGAAGTGGCCTTCACACTATAACAAATTGAAGAAATAAAAATGTACAAATTGCAAAAGTCCAAATATGCTCAAACTTTCTTTTGAATAGATTCATGAGGGCTGAAAAGAACTAACCGACAACGAAATTAAACTAAACCGACACGAAATTAAAATAAATTCCTAACGAGATCAGAACGATTTAATCATCTCAATAACAAACCCGACTGTTAATCAAAGGCCGACGAATGTTTTAATGGATGTTTTAATGCATGGCTAACGAGCTGTGTGCGTTCTTCATATGAACCATTATCTTTAAACGGATCATGTGACATCTGAGCGCAGGTATAAAACATTCGCACACTGACGCGACGAATTTTTATCCCAGTCGCATTCTGCATGCTGACATCTGATGATGGCAAAGTTCAGAAGGGGAATAAGCAAACGATTCAACAGTTTCTGACGAACAACTGATTAAAAATAATTAAAATGAATTGCAACAAATTCAAAACGATGCCCAAACAAACTTCAGCGTATTGCAGTGAACATTAACATACTCCCACCAATGAATTATAGCGTGAAGTCTCGGAAATTAAACGATCCCTTTAAAGGGTCCCTGTGGTGAATTAGTGTTACTAGCTCTTTAAAACGATCACTTATAACATCAGCGCTTCCTTCCAGCAACATCAGTTTCAAAGTGTGAAATTACGCACAACGTATGTCCACTTTCTTAGGAACACCATACTAGTTTTAAGATGTGCTAAGAAAACTTCATAGCCCCACACCATCATAGCACCACCACCAGGTAATGGTGATTTTTTAATGGTCTAGTTGTGTAAGTCTTTGCACACTGTAGACTGATGATACACCTGATGGAACCCGATATGTTGCTCTTGCAACCTTGTACATTCTTACCTTGTACATACTGAGAAGTTTCACTGTTCACCACAGTTCACTGTTTACTTGATTTTGCATTGCCTTCATGTCAGGTCGAACCAGTCGGACTTTTCTCCTCCGACCTCTTTTATAAGAACAAGGCTGGTGAGTGTATATTAATATTATGTTTATAATACCAACCCACATAAAAAGGACACACCTGCCCCTGGGTTCCTCTTGGGTTTGAGTGCAAATTGATTTCTCTAGCGGTGCATTGTTCCTAGATAGATCTTACATAAAATCCTCCTGTGCTCCATGTTTTATATTCTTCTCTAATATGTTCATAAAGCACTGGAGGGTCTTACAGTAAGTCTTGTAGCTCCTAGATATTTTTTTTTTTGCTCAACACTGTGCAACACCACCTTGTTACACTAATGAGCTCTCCTCTCCAACAAAACACGAACCTGTTGTGATGCATGACATGATAAAAAAATAAATACCTGCAGATATTCAGTCCTTCAGCTGAGAAAACCGTGTACAGCCGTTAGACGCCTTAGACCTCGGATAAAACACAATGCTTTCATTTACCACATCAACTTATTTAAAAAACTCTACATGAAAATAATATGCAACATGATGTGGTTAGCACGTTCACCTCACAGCAAGAGGATCCTGGGTTCGAGTCTCAGGCTTGGTGGGGATGTTTGTGAATGTGAGTTTGCATGGGTTTCCTCCGGGTACTTCAGTTTCTTCCTACAGTCCAAAGACATGCACATTAGGCTAATTGGCTGTTCCAAATTGCCCCTAGGTGTGAGTGTTGGTCCTTCGATGGTCAATGTCGGCTGAGAAAAGCTCCGGATTCAGAGTTTCAGTAATTAAACGAATGGATTATATGGTTTAATTAAAGTGCAAACAGATAAAACATCTTCCCTTTAATCATTTCTTAAAGGTCTCTTTGTATTACTAGAGCAGGAATGTACTAGGTTTAAGTCAGAACTACAGTATATACTGAGAATAAAAGGACATTGTACTGTAAGAGGCTGATGCTATTATTCCCATTGCACACTGACAGGATTAGTCTGAGACTTTTTATAAATCTAAAGCTCGACTGAACCTCTCAGAGATTAAAGCATGAGTGTTTCACTACACATTTACAATCAGGCCCAAACAAACAAACCCTGACACCAATCAGCAACTTTTTGCTTTAACATTACAGTTTGTTTTCCAAACTTTCCCCCAATTTGGTCATATGTGAGCCGCTCCGCATAATACGGATTAAGTCTCAAGGTGGTGTTTTGAGTAAGAGCCAAAGTAAATTGAAAATGGCGTACCTGAGCGAAAACGCGACATCGCTAAAAATACATCCTTCAAAGCAATCTTCCATATGACCAAGTTCAAATAACCGTAAACACAATCTATCCATGATAAAATACTTGTTTAAGAAATGGTTCCAAGTGCATGTTGATGTAAAACATTAGAAATCTCCACTTATTTTACTGATTTTCGATCCACTTTTGTGGTTGCTCAGGGTATTTCCTTATTATCCAAATTCACTACCAGAATCCTCTCCTTACTTACAGAATCCCAGAAGCCCAATCATATAATGCTAAACCAATGAGAAGAATCAAAACAGACATGACTCGGTGTAAATACAACACATCTGTTGTTAGGAAGGCGCTATTACGATGGCGCTGATTGGTCGAGAGCCGGATTCATTTAGTGTTTGGATGTTAGAGTTTCAAATGCAGACATTCAGAAACTGGTTCTGTAACTGTAATATACATACTGTATAACTGTATATATATATATATATATATGTGTGTGTGTGTGTGTGTGTGTGTGTGCGTTACATGTATTATATATATTATTATATTATTATTACATATGCAGTATATTGGTATTATTATTATTATCACATTGTATGCATGTGTATAAACCATTACGAGCGACCTTGTTGTACACTGTTCTTTTCCCACTAGTCACTTTACTGTCTGCGTTTTGTATTTGTATACTGTACAATTCTAAGTATTTATTTTTCTATTTTATACTATTTTACTTGATTTCATATGATTATCTTATTCTATGTTCCTATTTTTACTACTGTTTACTGCACCTTGTGTCCGAATGACATTTCATTCACCTGCTATACATTTACTGTAATGTTGGAGAATGACAATAAAGCTTTTGAATCTTGAATCTTGAATCTTGACATCATCATGATCCAACTTCACCCACTTGCATAGCCACTTAATCCTATCAGGCAGGCTGGAGCCAGTCACCAGCTGGTGAAGGCAGGGTACACTCTCCACTGATCATCACAGGGCAAACACAACCATTCAGACTCTGGAACAGCCAGTTAGCCTAATGTGCATATCTTTGGACTGTGGGAGGAAACTGGAGTACCTGGAGGAAACCCACACAAGCACGGGGAGAACATGCAAACTCCATACAGAAACACCCGAGACTGGGACTTGAACCCAGGACCTTCTTGCCCCATGCTCCAGAGACCCAAATGCTGCACTTCTATAAGATCAGAAACAGAAAGGCAGAAAACCAAACGTAAAATTCTGCCACATCCAACAATTCAAATTCTTCTTTCTCATCCACCATAAACAACACTGCACGGACTTCAGCGGCCCACCATCAGTTCACAGCTCCGGGGTCTTTGGTTTGGCCGTGAACTTGAGTTACTGTCTGTGTTTAGTATTTTGCATGTCTCGTACTTCCTGGACTGAAATGTACAGAAGTGCAGTGAGGAAATTAGATTGTATGCGTCAAGATTCTGAACCTCGAGAGCAGCTACATGCACAAAATATACAAAACGCTCCATAGTAAAGTAAATCAAATCAGACTATACTGTGATCTCACCAATCAGCACTGAACGCTGCTCTATCCATGACCTACAGTACCATTATGTTCTATTCTCTTAAATAGATAAAAAATTGTGTTCGTGGTTTCCGTACGAAAATATTTTGGGGAACACAGTGTTTGGTCACATCTGTCAATCAACAGTATCTTTAAGCTCTGATCGGTTCTCGTTTGAATCGCGTCGTGTAAACGTCGAGCTCAGTTGAAGCTCAGTACCCGCCCACTTTCCGTCACGTGAGAAAATCTCACCTCTTTTCTCTGGCGTTCACTGACTGCAGAGTTAATGATCCTTCATCACTTCTTGTATGGACGCGCCATACGTTTCTATCACAATCTGTGGATGACTTGATGGCCAGTACGGTGGTGTAGTGATTAACAGTGCTGCCTCACAGCAAGAAGGTTTTTGGTTTGAAGCTCATGGCTCAGAGTTCCTTTTGCATGTTCCCCTTATGCTGCTGTAGGTTCCCTCCGGGTGCTTTGGTTTCGTCCAACAGTCCAAATGGGGTCAACTAGCTACTCTAAAATGCCGCTAGACATAAATGTGAGAGTGAATGGGTGTTTGGGTCAGTGTTAACCCTGTGATTAATTGGTGACCTTTTCAGGGTGTACCCCGGTGCTCGCCTGCAACTCCCGCTTCACCGCAGGCCTGACGGATGAGCAGTGCCGCTGATGATGGATAATCTGGTGAAGAAAAGCAGTTCTAAACTACCTCAGCATCAGCCATCACTTACATTATCACTGCCTCATTGCACACACATACACACACACACACACACACACACACACACACACACCTCAGTTTAGTTCCCTGTCATCCTCTTGTGTCATCAGAGTAACCGCACACGGACTGGAAACACTGCCATTGTACGCCAACACAGGAGGGGCAAGACCTAGCGTAATGGTGTATTTAACACTTAGTGCGGGAGCAAGTATGATGTGTGTGTGTGTGTGTGTGTGTGTGTGTGTGTGTGTGTGTGTGCGCGCGTGCGTGTGTATGTCACATCATAAAAAGGAAACAGTAATGTGTGGGTGAAGATAACAGCGGTGCAATTGATAAGAAAGCTTAAAACACTCCCACACACCGAGTGATCTTTCTTATAAAAGGAAAAAATGCCCTGGAGTTCAACGATTCTTTAAATCCTCTTTCGCAGAGAACTCATCTAAGGATCGCTCCGCCATTTTCGCTTCATCTGGAGCCGCACTGTGGATCCGCCGCTCCGAAAATCTGATAATGGAGGTGTTTCAATGCAGTTCTCACCTCGCCTCCACCTGCCCTGGGGCTTCATGATAGTTGAAGTAAACACAATGCTGGGTAGCGCAATAGCTTCAAACAGTCCCACTGGATCATAACAGATAAAGAAAATCCTTTCCCATATAATGTGTTCCTTTCGTTTTACCTCCTTGTTTTCATGCTGTCACAGCAAAACAGCACTCTGCTCTATATAACTCCAATTTAATGCCAGCATGCTAACAAATAATGACACGCTTACCCTTTTCACTTTGCTACTGTCTTCCTCTATGATAACACCGATGCACCGATAGCAATTAATCTGTTTCTTATATTATTCATAAATTCCTTTGCTGAACAGCTTAATCCTACTCGGATCACGGGGGAGGCTGAAGCCTATCTTAGCAAAGGCCGGGTACACCCCAAACAGTGCGAAAGTCCATTATAGGGAAAGAGACACACACACTATCTACCACACTCTCACTCACACCCAGGGGCGATTTGGAACAGACAGTTCACCTAATGTGCATGTCTTTGACCTGTGGGAGGAAACCGGAGATTGACTTGGTGTGATTTCATTGTTATTACTTTATAGTCACGTGAAAGGACCATTTATTTTTAAAGCTTGAATGTTGTTTCTTTTCTTTAAACTGATTTGCTGATTAAAGCCCCCCAACTCAAATAGAGTGAGTGGAATGATTCACTGCGGCAGGGTGTACAACCACTATAAGTAGGGCTAGTTTTCATTTTAATGGGGGCCAGGGGTTGCTGTTCATGCAGCTATCTCGGTTCTCTCACTTATCTTAATTATCTCGGTTATCTCAGTAATGTCAGTTATCTCGGGTTATTTCGATTATCCCGGTTATCTTGATTATCAAAGTTATCTCGATTATCTCGGTTATCTTGGTTATCTCGATTATCTCGGTTATTGTGGTTATCATGATGATCTCAGTTATCTTGGTTATCTTGGTTATCTCGATTATCTCGGTTATCTTGGTTATCTCGATTATCTCGATGATCTCAGTTATCTCGGTTATCTTGGTTATCTCGGTTATCTCTATTATCTCGGTTATCTTGGTTATCTCGATTATCTCGATGATCTCGGTTATCTTGGTTATCTCGATTATCTCGATGATCTCAGTTATCTCGGTTATCTTGGTTATCTCGATTATCTCGATGATCTCAGTTATCTCGGTTATCTTGGTTATCTCAGTTATCTCGATTATCTCGGTTATCTTGGTTATCTCAATTATCTCGATGGTCTCAGTTATCTCGGTTATCTTGGTTATCTTGATTATCTTGGTTATCTCGATTATCTCGATGATCTCAGTTATCTCGGTTATCTTGGTTATCTCGATTATCTTGGTTATCTTCCTTTCATTCTGCCATTTTGAAGCTGTGAATATTTTGGGTTATTGTGATTTAGCTGTAATTGCTTTGTGGCATTTGTTCTGGCCCTTAAAACACTGTTTCTATCCTTTTATGTATAAAGCGTTTCAATGTTTCAATGTTACCACCTGAGCTGCATAAAAGAGCCCTCCGGTCACAACTACCCCATCATAGCTACCTCAGGTTCGGTGAATGAATCAATAAATGTTTGTTTTTTCCATGTGTCCTAACCCCAATACCGCTGTACATTTACTTGAGTATTGTCTCTATTGTCTTTATGCTAGTTTGCTTTTTTAAATAATTAATTTATTTCTGCGTAAGAGACATGAGATAAGACCCCATCACCCCCCAACCCCCCACCAAGTTTACCTTTAATTCTTTGTAATTTGTGAACAAGTTTATAATTCAGAAAAATGTCCTGCTCGAAATGGAAATGCCAATAAAACACATTTGTGCTGCGACACTCATATCGCTGTCAGCTCTTTTACAATATCAACGTTTGGATTGAATTCTGCCTGGCTCGTAATTCACTTTGGATGGAAGCGTCCTCAAATCAATATATGTAAACAGAAATGTCAATGTAAATTTGGTTACATACAGTGATCGAGCATATGGAATACTGATGTCGCACAGGAAAATCCGTTTTTAAAGCCTGCTGGAATCCGGGGCTTTTGCTATAAACACTGATGAGACAAGCAGCTGATATGCTTCTGAGATAATGCCTGAGTCATCAATAAACACATTAAACACATTATGGCTTGGCGTCATTGTTACCTCGGAGCTACGAGCCATCAGCGCTCATTTTTCTTTGATGTAGACTTCTGGAGTCAATAGATATTGGGTTGTGCCTTCAGAGTATTCGATGTGAGAAAGACCTTCTGTCTAGTCATTGCACATGCACGATAATAATGATCTATTAATTATCATCCACAGTTCACTAACGATTAAGATTGGCGCTTAAAGCGATAATACACTGTCGCACTGTAGGTATCGTCAGGCCGTGGCATTATGTTTCATTGTAAATGATTGTGTTACTGGAGGTGGGAGAAAATGCATGTAAGGAGATTCATTCCCGGTGATCACATGCTCGCAAATGCAGTAAATCTTATTCCACTCACTCCCACACTCTTCAGCTAGCAGCAAATATATTAAAGACAAAATTGCTGAGTGTGTATGCGACAGAGAAAGCCTGTAGAGGGTTCGAAAGGAAGCGAGTCTGTGGCTGGCAGAGAGACAAAGCTGAAAGTGTATGAACCAGTGGAGAGAAAAAGAAGAATTATAGAAATAAAGCAAAAAATATTAATAAAAGAATAAAAAAATAATGTTCCAGATCTCATATTTTAACACAGAGACACACCAGTACCTTTATTCCTTATATATAGCCTCATGCTATTAAAATCCTATAAAATAATAATGTTATAAATACAATACGTGTGGAAATCAATACCAGCTTTCAAGTTCACACTCCCAGGAATACAGTGTTGTGGATTTATTCTGCTTGTTTTCAAAGTATATAGTATGTTAGATCAGATACAGTGGGAGGTTTAAATAATTATATTCAACTTCAGATTAAAGAAATATAAAATCAAATTGTAACATTATCAGTGACTCGCGTGACGAAGCCCTGAATTATTATCTTCCAACAACGGAACATCCCGAAGGTGGCACAGTGACACACTGGTTAGCAAGTCCGCCTCACAGTAAGAAGGTCCTGGAGTCCTAAGGGGGGGTGGGGGGGGGGGGGGTGCGATAGGAAAGCAAAT
>JAQMYF010000008.1:1081116-1094862 GCA_030014195.1 Neosilurus mollespiculum
CCCCCCCCCCCCCCCCCCCCCCCCCCCCCCCCCCCCCCCCCCCCCCCCCCCCCCCCCCCCCCCCGCCAGAGCAAACCAAATGAGTCTGTGTTTTGTTTTTTGTTTTTTTTTTTGCAAATTTTGAAATTTGTGTCAAATTGTTTTACAATTCCACATGCAAGCAAATATTTAGTGGCTTAAATACACATATCGCGCGAATGTTGCATGAGAATTTGCATTTGATTTGTGTGTAATTTGTGAATGGTTTGTGTAATTCGTTAGGCTGCAGTGAACCCAATATATATAATATATAGTGAACCTGTACAGAAATTGCTCCTGTTAGAAACATTTACCATATAAACAATTACATGCATTTTAAATCCATTTATGTTAATACAGCAGTATTGTTGCTTAATGGGGCAAATGGGCTCTTACAAGGGCCAACTACAGCCACTGGTTTGGGATACACTATAAAAAAATCCAGCAGGTCAGTCACTGATGCCAGATGTGCTTCCTAAAAGGAAAAAAGAAAGATAACACACTACCCCTCCATCCCTCCCTCCCTCTATCCTTCCCTCCACCCTAAACCAATTAACTTACCCTGCAATTCCTTACTGTGTGTGTGTGTGTGTGTGTGTGTGTGTGTGTTAAGGCAGAGAGAGGGCATCTTTATCTAAGAATTAGTGACAGCTTAACCTTTATCCACTCTGAATTCTTTCTTTACCACCATGCTTTCTCCCCCCCCCCTCTTTTTTTTTTTTAATCACTGATGGATGTGAATTTTGTTGCAGTAATTTCAGCACAGCCTCAAATATTATGAGCTGTGAGAAGGCCATTATTTACACTGGCAAAGTGCCAAGAAAAAAGAAAACCAGAGCTTCACACAGTCAATTTCCATGGCCTGCATTGTGCTTGCTAGGGCCACACACACACACACACACACACACACACACACACTTCCCCTCATTATGTCAGTTTTCTTCACATTTAGTCCTGAGCAAGCTGGTTTGTGTTTCCTGGTTTCAAGGCTGTGCTTTATAAAACAGTCTGATGATTGTATAAAAGCTGAGTCATTGTGTAAAGCTGATCATCCGCGCTCAGTATAGCTTTGTTACTTAAAGGGCGAGTCATCATTTGGAAGAAAGCTTATTAATATTCAATTGTACCACTTAAACAAATTCACATTTCCCCTCAGTGCGTCTTCAGAAGCCTCATCCCCCAAATTCATGGACGAACACACTGCTAAGGCAACAGCACCAATAATGCCACCCCATTTTCCCTTCAGCCAATCAGCAACAGTGTCTCAGTGCAGGCACAAACACACCTCTGTTGCTGATTGGCTGGAATAGTGTTGTGTGGCTTGTTTTGAGCCACTTTGTTTCCCATCTACAGAGCCAGTGGTGCTCAGTATGCACGCAAAAAGGAACGCTAGCAGACCATGATGAGAAATTTAGAGGAGAAAATTGCACATTGCATGTCTTTTGGGCAGCAATGACTATACCAAACAATTTAAAAATAATGAGGATCACATTAGATGTTATTACTGTACAACGTCCCCAGAAGCCTTTAATTACAAGACGGTCCCAAATGATGCTCAGAACGGACAAAGAGAAGGAGTAAGCGAGCGTGCTTGTTGTTTATTCAGTGGATCATTTTTTATACAATCTCACTAGATTAATGTTCAACACAGAAAATGAAGACACACACACACACATATACACACATGTGAAGGTGCATCATTAAACTGTAATTGCCTACACCCACTCAACTGGCACTAATGAGAAACATATCCAGTTCGAATTTTTAGGGAAAGTCAGTGACCCAAAGAGACACTGGAAAGAAGAAAGGAATATATAAAAAGAGAAATACAGCGCTAGAGAGAGCATCCATCATGCCATTTCCTCCTGCAGAGAACAATAGTTTAATAAAAGCAGCAGCTGTTAAATCCATGGCTCTTTATAACCCTTTGAAACGGGAGGCCTCTTGGGCCAATAACAGGACACTTTTACTAGCTCACAACATGGCTACAGCCTGCTAAACACATCTCAGCAAAGGAATCTGCCCAGATATTAGTCTTCGGAACTGAACGACTGTGCTCGGTTCAGGACTGACACCAGCAATTACAATAACCCAACAAACAATTGCCCTAAAACACACGCACCCAAAATCAATAGGGCCTTATCAATAACATAAAAGCTCTCGCTACTCAATTAAAGCAATTGTGTTTTTGTGCGACCGTCACCGTCAAACGCCTTTCATGACAGGCCCGATAGTACCGTTGCCCTTTTTTCTCCCTAATGGGAAAATAAATTGCTGTGGTGTCAGTTCCCACTGCGCTTTGACACATACGAGAAGTGTGTGCCTGCGGCTGGAAGCTGGTAATTTTGCAGCGCTTTCTACACCATGTCACGTCCCTTTAACAGGCCACGACGGACCTTTTGTTCAACAGGGGAACTAATTTTTGAATCCCAGAGAAACTGCATGGCCCCTAAGCATTATTAGTTCCATAATCTCCACCGACACCAAAATTAAATGAGTTACAAGGTACCAGAGGTATCCCTTTGTCTCCTATTGTAGCCGGCGAACAACGGCGTGACGAGATAAGGCCTGACAGAGGAGTCGTGGAAAAGGCCAATGGCGAGGCCCATTCAGTGGAGCAGCGGCTTGGATTTGTTTGAAGTTTCTTTTCAGCTCTTTATCTTTTTCTCTATTTTCATTCATCCATTTGCTGAACCGCTTAATCCTACCAGGCTTTCGGGGAGGCTGGAGCACATCTCAGCCGACGCTGAGCCAACACACACAGAAACATTCGCGCTCACATTCACACACGGGGCAAACGAGAATATCAAACTAGCCTAATAATACCAGAGTACCCAAAGGAAACCTATGCAAGCACGGTGACACCATGCAAACTCACCATACAAGGAAACACTCTCGCCGTACCTGGGACTCAAACCCAGGACCTTCTTGCTGTGAGGCGGACGTCCTAACCACTACACCCCAATGCCGCCCCTCTGTTTTTATTCTCATCAGCTCAGCCACTCATTTGCTGAACCACCTAATCCTAACAGTGTCGCGGAGAGGCTGGGGCCTGTCTCTGCCGACTCTGGGCGAAGGGGGGTACACCCTGAACAGCTCATGAGATCATCACAGGGCCACACACATGCAACCATTCACACTCACACTCACACCTGGGGCAATTTGGAACAGCCAGTTAGCCTACTGTGCATGTCTTTGAACTGTGGGAGGAAACCCGAGTACCTGGAGGAAACCTACACAACCACGAGGAGAACATGCAAACTCCACACAGAAACGCCCTCGCCGAGCCCGGTGAATTGAACCCAGGATTCCTTGCTGTGAGGTGGATATTCTAAGCACTACACCATTGTGCCACCCCTGTTAGTTAGACAGTACACGACGCACCCAACAGATCCGCCACCCAACAGTGCTGTCAGTAGGGTGGAGCCTATCTGTCGTATTTGTAGAAGTGAGCTGATTGGAATTTTTCTGGCCGACTTTAACTTTGTGCAAGAAGCCATTTCAGAAGTTAGTATAGAAAAGCATAAAAATATAACCAACTGAATTATCGCTGTGTTCAGCATCATTACTGCGGTTTTATATATTTGGAAGTCACCATATTATAAAGAGAGAAACAGAAAATCATTGAGCTGCTGGTGCCAGAGCTCCATGAATGAGAAGGCCAAGAAACAGATCCTGGCCAACAGAACCACGGTGGATGCATGCGGATGTTTGTCGGTGATAACTCACAATCTTAGCACCACGCATGCTTGGCGGGTGGAACGGGCTTCCTGCCGAGCGGTGAAGCTGTCCAGGGATAACCTGCACCTGCGAGGTCTCAACCACAGAATCATGCAAGGAAAACTAAATCTGCATAAAATCATAATAAAAGCGACATGTGTACCCATCACGGTCTCCGTGAGTTTGTATTTGTCCGGCTTAGACTAAATCTGAGCCAAGGCATTTTATTTTGTGTGTGTGTGGTGTAGACAAAAAACTGAATGGGTGGGGTTGTGCCAACAATCTATAATCCTTCATATCAGAGAATGCAGACAGTGTGAAAGCTGAAATTACCATCCAAGCTTGGGGGAAAAGAAAAATTACAGCAATTAGTGATTTAACATGTTCTGGATTTTGTGGTGCTGCTGTCTTTCCAACGCAACACTTAATAATAAACGTGGGCGCAGGTTCACTGAAACCTGACAGCGGAAGATTGGAAAAAACAAAATGGTCCAGAGTGTGCAGTCGCCGCACATCGCCTCAGATTGCCGTTTTTGGTCTTCAGCTGTTTTGGCAGAACATCAGCTGTGAAGTAACCCTAGCCTTCCTGTCTGTCTATTTTCTCCGACGTTTCTCATCAGCACTGTGTTTTTACCTGCTGAACTGTTGCACATTCAATATTTTGAGTCTTATTTATGCCATTTCGTGTGCAGTAACTTTCTATAATACCCAAACCAACCATCTGGTACCAACAACCATGCCACTTAAACTCCTCATTCTGCTCCTGCCCTTTCATTTGCAGGATTTTATCCATTGGGCTGCTGTGATACCGGCTAATTTAAAGAATCATACCTGAAAACTACAACATTATTACCCTTATAATCAGACAGCCATGGAAGGTTAAATAAGGTTATGATGAACCTTAAACTAATTTCAATCTCAGGTTAAAAAAAAGATAACACAGGAGACGCAAGCCGACAAATTCAATTCTCACATCGAACCTTCTAAGGTTTTACTTCTTATTTTTTTACACAACAAAAGACAAGACAAGGTATTATCAAATAGCTGAGCCCCATAGGCATAGAACATGTCTTGGGAGGTTGTCCCGTGTCTGTGCCCCCACAGTAACCCCCAAAAGGCTGTCATGTCACTAGTAAAAAGCAGATCAATTATTAAGAACGGAACTGAAATTCAAGAAAAACAGGCTCATACACCACCACTCAGACTCGCACAGAATAAACGACACACAATCTAACTCAGGTAGGTAGAATAACTTTCACTGAACCAAACAACAAACATCAACACGGAACATGAACTGGTTAAACGGATAATTAAACTAACAAGACAGGTGATAGAAATGAAGGAGGAAATCAGTGGCGGTGAAACGAAAACTCAGTGTTAACCTTTCCTTCTTTCACTCCAGAATGTAGTCGGGAATCGCATGGGGAGATTTATTTATTTGTTTGTTTATTTCCTCAATAGATGAGGAGCTGCGCAATTCTTATAACACCTCCTGGACACCTATCAACAGAGCTATTTATCGGGAGCTCCGTCTTTAGGCAGCGCATAACTCTATATATCATTACATTAATTAATCCTACTACGGTCTACTGTCTTAGTTGACTCTGGACGGGGGTGGGGTACACGATGAACTGCTAACCAGACCATCACAGGGCCAATGCACACAATAATTCACATTCACACTTACACCTAGGGGCAATCTGGAACAGCCAATTAGCCTAATGTGGCTGTTTTTGAATTATAAGAGAAAACCTGACTACCCTGAGGAAATCCACACAGGAATAGGGAGAACATACAAACTCCAGACAGAAATGCCCTCACCTAGCCCAAGACTCAAACCCAGGCCCTTCTTGCTGTGAGGCAGCCGTATTAACACTACGCCATCGTGCCCATTTGATAATTCATTGTGCATAATTTCTGTCCCAAGGAACTCCATCATATCTCTGCACTCGATAAGTTATTCCCATCTGCTCCTGTGCTTCCCGTCTCCGAGTCTCAGCTCAGCTCAGCACAAAGAGTGATGATTTTTATATCCTGTTCAGACCGAGCAGGAAGTCAGAGCATTGTTCCTTGTGCTTCTGTCAAAACCCATCTCAAACTCATACACCTTTACCATGAGGAACCTGTCAGTACTGTACATCCTGTCTCCTTGCCAATACCTCAACATCTCCAGCTCTCTTTTCTTCTAATGTCATTTTATTCAAGGTAAGACACTTCTTTTTTCTTTTTTTTTTTCCCTGACAGGGCAGGTGCTTCACCAGTGATACAGAAAAGAAACTATGGATTTGATACAAATGAGGCCCACTGAGCCGCTTCTCATGAGTTCTGGACAAAGGCTAGGCCTCATTTTAAGGGAAGAAACACAAAAACCTGTCTCCAACCTCCTCATGCATACTCATAGTGCAGTAATGAGCCTCCGAGGGGCTAGTCATATCCCTCGTTTTCTCTGCTGGTATTTGCAGATGCCACCATAGCCATGCCTATAAGGACCCCTAAGGAAGAGAATAATCCAACACCCAGGCTTGTTAATATGGAAACAAGCTTTAAACCTCTAGAGAAGAGTTAGTGACCACAGCCTCCATTTCTCTTGCTCTTTAAACTTACTACCACATGCAACAAACCTTCTAGCCTACTTTCACCCGTCTCAACCCGACTAAACAAGCACTGCTTTTAATGCTAATGCAAGTCTGCACTGTCATCACTTATTGCTTAAATATTTTATCTGCTTGTGGACCATTTTCTTGCACGAGATGTATGTGAGAAATGAAATAAATGAAACTACTGTAACATACTGCTATTTTATTATTATCATTATCCCATTCCGCACTCGTTTCCCTACTTTTGTGGTTACCTTTGCAATATATATTTTTACCTGCGAGGGTTTCAAACCCCCTGCGGAACCTATTCTCTCAGACAAACATTAATTTAAACACATGGCTATGCTGAACAATTATTATTATTATTAATATTTAACCCTTTATTTGCTGAACCTCTTAATCCTACTAGTCACAGCAACTTATCCAAGTCTGCATGTCTTTGGACTGTGGGAGGAAACCAGAGTACCCAGAGGAAAGCCACGCAAGTGCAGAGAGAACATGCAAACTCCACAAAGAAACAGCCTGGGACTCAAGTCCAGGACCTTCTTGCTGTGAATCAGACGTGCTAACCACTACGCCACCGTGCCACCCGCCCTGAAGTGCTACCTATTAGATTTCAGGTAACGCTAGTACGATGAACTCTGCCTGAAACCATAGCATCATTCTCTGTCACACACGATGTGTTTAGAAAATGATTTTAAAAATACTCGCCAGGTCCAACCCTTTCTTCAAGTGTTACTATTTTATGCTAACTGTGCTATTTCATGCTTACACCCCCAAAAAAGGTATTAAAGTCTTTCCTTGTTACTAAAATGGCAGCAACAAGCCAACATCTTTCATAAAGGACAGGTTGGCACGGTGGTTAAGCTTCTGGCTTACTGATCTGAAGGTTGGGGGTTCAAGCCAACTTGGTACCACCAAGATGCCACTGCTGGGACCAAGAACCTTAACCCCAAAATTGCTCAGTTGTATAAAAGTGATAGTAAGTCACTCTGGATAAGGGTGCCTGCAAAATACCTAAAAATGTGTATATAGTGTAGATTTAATGCTTTACTCTAAAAAAAAATACATTTTTTTGCAGTCCAGGTACCATAAATACACATTTCTATGTATTAAAGATACAAGTGATATACCCCTTTGGGTAGGTAGACCCCTAGGGGGAGCGAAAGTATTGTTTGCTGCTGTATACATGACTAATGGCTCTTACAATGGAGTCTCCAGGGAGCCATGAAACAAAGCACAGCTAGCGGTCCAGTGTTTAGCCAGCTAGCCTGTGTACATGTCTTTGGACTGTTGGAGGAAACCCACACAAGTACAGGGAGAACATGCAAACTCTGCACAGAAACAGCCAGGACTTGAACCCAAGACCTTCTTGATGCGAGGCAGACGTGCTAACCACTACGCCACCGTGGCACCCACGGACAGTCATGTTGTTACTCATTCACTTCATGAGCGATTGCTATCTCCCATCTCACCACTGACCCTGTAGGGCTTGAGTGCAATCTGAACTCTTCTTATTTCAGCCCACACACACACACACACACACACACACACACACACACACACACACACACACACACACACACACAGGGGATTGCAGTGGAAAGAGTGAAATGTCAGTTGTCCCTCTCAGGATTTTCTGCTGTCTGAATAATTGAAGGCAGACTCTGATTTGTCAGTTTATACTATAGGTTTTGCATTATCTGTTTCTGACAGCTCAAGGTAACAGACACTGGAGACATGCTACTGTGCAACATAGACGTCTTTTTAAAATACAGTCTGACAGAAAAAAGAGTGACAGAAGAAGACAGAAAGAAAATCCAAGTAGCCTTTTTTAAATGAGAGAGGGTTCGAGTGGTCGAAGTATCATTTAAAAGCTGTTCAGTGATATTACTCTGAATAAAGGATTCCTATCAGTGGGTGTTTTTCAGGTTGATGCAGTGTGTCCCTTCTCAAAAGATCTTTCTATTTATCTTTTCATAAATCCTGTGATGATATGATTACGCTTTTATTTTCATTTTTTCTTATTTATTTTCATTTTTATTTTCATTTTTATGTTCTCACCAGTGTGGGTTGGTCTGTCTGTCTGGCCACAGTTTTTAATAGATCAGTTTGAATTTTTTATTATAGGTAGATGATCAACCAAGGATGTTCCCATTAAATTTCGGTAAGGATTATGACATCAGGAAAAAATAAATAAAATAATAATAACAATTTGCTATCTCTTATAATTGGTGAAATTTGTTCTGTATATTCAGGACCAGACACTTTGATGTCGGACCAGGTTTCATCCAGAAAGGTTCCACAGTTGACAGCAGTTTGATTTGAGCATGGAGAATGCCATTTTTTGGAACTGTGGTACTACTATGTTCTATGGCTTGGTGGGGCATTGCAGTCTTTAAGTGATCTTTTGTAAAATATTATTGTCGGTGAAATTACCAGCTCTTTTTCTTTCAACAACTGCTGACAGCATAAATGAGCATGTTAACAATAGCGTAGCCGGAGGTAATACTTGTGTTTATCTCCTTAGCAACTAGCATGTTTGTTTAGTTAACCAGTTCACCTCTCAGCTTTCATTGTTATTTCTACTTTTCTATTTACACTCAGGCGTAACTTTGGCTGCGGTTTCAGGTGTAATCATGCTTATAAGTTTTACTCTAAAATAGTTTTTCTACACTCAATCCTGTTTCTTAACTGGACTTTTTAAGCATAATATGGGCAGTGGAGTGGCTGATTGTGGCTGATTGCCTCATGTCACAGGGTGCCCTCATGTCTGTCTTCCTTCTGGATTTCTCTTTTTTAGTAATGATATCATAGTCATTCATGCAGTCCCTGCTTTTACTCAGCACTGATAAGCTCTCTTCTTTAACCATTATGTTGTAATGAGCATACTTAACAATCCTTCCTACCTCCCCACCCTTTTTTGTTGAGGTACACATGCTACTTCTGAGATCCAAGTGATCCTGATCCTTCTGCTCTCTAAATCCTGTGATCCGTCCTGATCTGCTACTACCGGTCGGAGTTCTGATCTTAAAAGCCCCTCGTTCCTGCTGATGATGAACATCTGGACCATATGGACCTAAATCTACACTCAGAAACTATGAAGATGACTTTTCACTGCTGGTGATATAAAATCTTTTACTGAAAAGATTTAGGACTACAATTCCCATTAAAGTTATAATATATCCAACTAGACTTCATGTTAAACTATAGAGAAGTTTCTTGTTCTGTTAGTTTGTATTTTTATCTAGTTTCACCCAAATGAGGATGGCTTTCCCTCAAGTTCCTCTCAAGGTTTCTTTCTTGTGTCAACTGACAGAGTTTTTCCTTCCCACCGTCTCCACATGTGAAATGTTTAGAATCATAAGTTTAAATTCTAAAATCTAATTTGTTTTACTATGTAAAGCTGCTTGCGACAATGTCAACTGTAAAAAGTGCTTTACAAATAAAACTAAATTGAACAGAATAATAAATAATACAATTCTTTCTATATACACTCAGTATCCACTTTACAGAAATACCTGTACACCAGCTTATTAATGCAGTAATTTAGCACAACGCATAAAATCACATGAATGCAGGTTAAGAGATTGGGTTAAGGTGTCCTGATGATGTCTGGGGGATTTTTCCTCGGTTCCTTGGTGCACTCCTTAGGGACGTATAGGTTTCTACAAAATCTTTTTTTAAATCTTTTTAAAACATTTGTTAGGGTGGCATGGTGGCATAGAGATGAGCACATCTGGCTCACAGCAAGAAGGTCCTGGGTTCGATTCCCGGGCTTGGGGTGTTTGCATGTTCTCCCCATGCTTGTGTGGGTTTCCTCGGGGTACTCCGGTTTCCTCCCACAGTCCAAAAAGGTGCAGAGTAGATCGATTGCCTGATCCAAATCGCCCCTAGGTGAGGGAGTGAGTGTGAAAGTCGGCAGAGATGGGCACCAGCCTCCCAACCACCTGAATTAGGATCAAGTGGCTTAGAAAATTAATGAATTAATAAAACATTTGTTTACAATGTAGAGATGCTTCGTGCCAATGTCAACTGTAAGTACTACTTACAGTGACCCTAAGTGCCATACAATTACACTCACTCACTGATTTATTTGGCGAACTGCTTATTCCTACTGGAGATTGAGCCACAGCTGATTCTGGCCAAAGACGGGGAACACTCTGAACAGCACAGGGCAGTTGTGGCTCAGTGGTTAAGGCACTGGGTTAGTGATACAAAGGTTGGGGGTTCAATCCCCACTGCCACCATACTGCCACTGTTGGGCCACTGAGCATTAACCCTTCGTTGCTCAGCTCTGGATAAGAGCATCTGCCAAATGATGAATAATTTAAATGTAACAGCTTGCCAGTCCATCTCAGTGCCTACACACACACACAGCCATTCAATCAGTTTGGAACAGCGAATTAGCCTGGAGAGAACAACGCCCTCGCTGAACCTGGGACTCGAATGTGCTAACCAGTGCGTCACTGTGCTGCCTGTACAAGTGCACCTGAATTGCTCACAATAAATATCCCATTAAACAGATCTTGGTGATCTACAACAAACCATGTTGGGTCGCACTTCTATCAGCCAAGAAGAAGAATCTGAGGCTATCAGGGGCATAGAACATGCTACTGCAGCTCACCCCCCTCAAAATTCCATGTGCTGTGCATTTTTAGATGCTTTTCTCCTCACTGTAATTGAAACGAGTGATTGAGTTACTGTAGACTTAAACCCATCTGGTTAATTCACCTCTGATCTGATCCCACTCATCATCAAAGTGTTTTAACCTACACACCGTCTGCTCACCGAATGGTTTTTTTCTCGTTTCCTTTTTTTTTTTTCTCTCGTCATTCACTGTAAACTCCTGAGACTGTTGTATGTGGAAATCCCAGGAGATCAGCAGTTTCTGAAAAAAAAAGTTTGCTCAAAAAAGCCCATCTGGTAGCGACATGCGTGCTGAGGTTTAAATCACAGAGATCATCATTTCTCCCATTTCTGATGTGTGTGTGAGTGCTAACTGAAACCGTACGATTTTACACCTTTCTGATTATATAACCGCAGAAATGAAGTGTACATGTGAATGCTCCTAATAAAGTGGACACTAAGTGTACATATCAAGTGATGGATGTGATGTCATATGATTTCCATTTGATTATTTATACGGTATTTAATTTAACACACACATTATGAATCATCACACGTCAAGCATTTGCAGCTAAGAGAAAAGCCAATCTCAGCCGTCTCTGGGAAAAGATCACCAGTCCATCACAAGGCCTACACACACACACACACACACACACACACACACACAAACAACTATTCCAACTTACACCAAAGGGCGATTCGGAATAGCCAATTAGCCCTATGTTAATGCCTTTGGATTGTGAGAGGAAACCGGTGTACCCAGAGGCAACCCATACAAGCACAGGGGGACATGCAAATTCCACCAAGAAAAACTGTTGCTGAACCCGGGACTTGAACCCAGGACCTTTTTGCTGTGAGGCGAACATGCTGACCAAAACACCATTATGTCACCCTGATACTAAACAAAAAAAACAAATATGTGAAAACTTGTACGTACACATATACCGTACACCTCATGGTCAAGAAATCTCCACACTCTAATATTTTGCTGGTTCTGGAACAACTCAACTGCTGCTTCAGTTGGTCCGGTCGAGGCTCAGCAACATTATGTGACTATAAAATGAATGGACTTTTTCTTCCCTGATGGCGGTATAGTGGTTGGTGGTATAGTGGTAACGTCTGCCTTACAGCAAAAAGGTCCTGGGTTTGAAACCCAGGCTCAGGTGTTTCTGTGTGTAGTTTGATTACATGGTTCTCCTCTGGGTACTCCGGTTTCCTCCGACAGTCCAAAAACATGCACATTAGGCTACTTGGCTGTTCAAAATAGATGTGAGTGTGAATGGTTGTGTGTGTTGACCCTTCAATGGTCCAGTGTACTGTTCAGGGTGTATCCTGCCTTAGCCCAGTGTTGGCTGAGATAGGCTCCGGCCTCCCACGACCCTAGTAGGAGTAAGCAGTTTGACGAATTAGTGAATGAAAGTGGTTCAGGGAGCCTGCGGAATCATTTTCACATATGCACCGGCACCCAGAGTTCCGACCTTAACCCTGTTCAAAGTATTTGGGATGTGCTGGAGAAGACTTTATGGAGTGGTTCAGTTTTCCCTTCAATATTTTAAGATGTCGGTGAAGAATGAACTTTAACAAATTCCTCGAACGGATATTGGAATCTACAGGGTTAAGACCTGCTGGTGCAGTTGGTCCCTGCTGTGCCTGTCTTACTAATAAATTCCAGATATATAAAGACAGATGGATAAACTGTGTCTCAGAGACTCCGGGGGGGGGACACCGGGTTGATGTTATTGTTCACTGGCTGACTCCAAGATAAGATTAATTATTTTTAGTAGCGCTCAGATCATGGAAGTGTTCACAAGAGACACACATTTTAGCGTGTTGACGTTGCCGCCGTGTGATTTATGAATTGTGATGATTCGTAAAGATATAGACTCAATACACAATTACACTACGTGTACTAATGTTAGGAGGAAGTGTGTGATTTATTGGGTTGCAAATGACATTCTCTTTCATGTCTTTGTCATTCTCGCGCACACACACACACACACACACACACACACACACACACACACTATATAGCAGATAGCTGCCATTGATCGAGTTGAGCAACAGCAGAATCGCTACTTTCACCCTCCACCCGATATCTGCAGAGCATCACTTGTTCCCTCTTTCCCTCCCTCTCGCTTCTCTCCACCCGACAGCCACCAGCAATCTGTCCTTAGATTTAATGCACTCCCTAAATGCAGCCGCCAGATCAATAAACAATTATTTCTCCCTGCCTGTCTCTCCTTCTCTCCCTCTCTCTTTCTCCCAGTGGAAATGCTAACTCTCACTTCATCACCCCGTCAATAAATACCTGATCTGTTTGTTTTCATCACAGACTGTGCAAAAATAATAGCTCATGTGAATCCAGAACCCAGGCCAAAAAAATCCCCTAAACCCTGGTGCACGCGGCAAAGTTCGCTAATTACCGACTCATATTTAACAGCCATCAAATGGGTCATTATTAAAATGTTTTGTTGTTGAGTTTGAAGGTTAATGGACTGGCTCGTGAGAGCATAATCACATCCTGGCTTTCAAATCCAGTTGACTTTGAATTAAAAGACACATCATTTAATCCCCCACAAATTTTACATGGGCACACAAACCAACCACCCGCACTCGTTCATGGTGCAGTCGGTACCGTGACATCCAATTTAATGTTCTTTCTGCTGAAAGTGGGAAAAAATCATTCATTCATTTTCTTTTGGGGATTTTTTTCCCCATTTTTCTCCCTAATTTAGTCGTTTCCAATTCCCACCCATCAACTTTTGCCTTCCCTATCACACGA
>JAQMYF010000008.1:1115096-1125394 GCA_030014195.1 Neosilurus mollespiculum
TAACGCAGGGTCAAATATACTGACCCAGTACCATCTCTCAAAAACTAGAACCAACAACCAATTTTAAACATCATTTTCATTCCTAAAATTTTGGCTGTAGACCAGTGTCATTTGCCTTGGTGAAAGAGACATGCCATCAAAAGGAGTGATGCTGCTTTGTGCATTTAGCCTGTTAATATTTATATTATATATAAAGTATTATTTATATAGTTTATACATCATTAGTTATAATATATTATTATTAATAATTAATGAATTTGATATAATATTATACTTTTAATAATATACTGTTCCACTGAGAATACTAGACGGTGTTATCAGTAATGTTACATAGTAATGCAGGATGTAGAGGGCATCAGGCTGACCTCTCCTCAAAGCCCAGTTACAATCTCACCTGAAAAAAAAAATTAGGGGAGCCCCCTTTTTCTACGCTTTCTTCCTTTTTAGTGCTGATCCCTTTCCAGTGCCAGTGGGAAAGCACTGCCCCCAATTTCTTCACAAATCATTCATCTCCTGCACCGAAATGATTGCTTTTAGAAGATGAGGCCTTTTACCTGCCTGTCTCTGAGCCCAGAGAACTGGCCGGTGATGCTACCTTCCCTACCCGGGTCAAGTGAAACAAATTGCTTTTAAGTTTCTCATCATCTGATTTCCCCAACCTCGGCCCGCGCCCTCCTGAGATCCATCCGGCAGAGCCGTAAAAGCCTTTTGAACTTGAAAGGGGAAGATAAAAAGGTAAAAATGTAAGTGAGAATTCTGGTCTAACTTCAGATGATTGAAGTAGATCAGATGCAGTGAATACTGAAGGCTGAATTAACCTTTATATTTACATGGAATGATTTGGCTGACGTTTTTATCCAGTTTGAATTATAATTAGGATTAAAATATACGCTGCAGTCACACTAGCTCAGAATCCAACCACAGCATATTTAAACTAGAGGGGAACTCAAAGGGTGTAAGGTACCTTCACCAGACACAAATGGACTATTATAACTTGGCATAGTAATAATGAAATGTCTCCCCCTAGTGGGCATCGAATGAACATTTTGCCTGATGGTAAAGATTGGGATCCTTTGGGATTTTGGGATTCTTATTCAACATGATCACATGCACAGATCACCTCAAAAATGTAAAGGGTTCTTTCCAGTCCCAGGCCCCACCCCTCCGACAAGTTTGATGAAAATCAGATCAGTAGTTCTTTGGGTAATCCTGCTAACAGAAAAAATTGAGTTTATAAACGCTTGTTAAAAAAAGCCTTTGATAAATCCCTGGATACAATCCATGATCCAGATCGGCTCCAAAATGTTATGGGTCATTGCCAGGCCCATACCCCATCCCTTCACCAAGTTTGGTGAAGATCGATTAAGTACTTTTTGAATAATCCTGCCAACAAACAAATAAACAGAGGAAAAAAATGCTACCTGAATGGAATGCCAGTTTATGACAGGGCAGCTACAGGAAGCTCAAATGAACACAATCCAGTAGGCTAGATAATATATGAGATGAATTGCAGTGCAACTATCTCAGCCGACTCTGTGTGAGGGTGGGGTACACCCAGAACAGCCCGCCAGACCATCAGAGGGCAACGCACGCACCACCAATCACACTCACACTCACACCAAGGGTCAATCTGGAATAGCTAGTTAGCCTAAAGTGTTTGGACTTGTGGAGGAAACTGGAGTACCTGGAGAAAACCCACACAATCATAGGGAGAACATGCAAACTTCATACAGAAACACCAGGGAATCGAACTCAGGACCTTCTTGCTGTAAGGCGGACGTGCTTATCACTCCACCCTCACATGAGGTCATCTGAACATGTGCATAGATTCAGACCTTTCCCCAGTTACTCAATATTAAACATTCATGAACTGAAACAGGTTTTAAGGACATAGATCAAAGCTCAGGGTCACAGTTCAAGCACACGGTAAAAACGTTTACAAATCAACGCCTTACATCGAGTACTTCTGCATTTCGTCTTTATTTGTACTCGCCTGCAGTACTTTCTAACAAATTTGCTTGGTTATGTTTTTTTTTTAACCTAATAATGAACTAATAATAATATAATTTTAACCACCACAACCACAACCCTGGGTAACAGGCAGATTTTAGGGATGAATGAATGAACAGCGACAGTGGATGTGGAGTTTTTATATCCATGTACATGGATCATTCATTCACTCATTTTCTAAGCCATTTAATCCTAATTAGGGTCACGGGGAGGCTGGTGCCCATCTCAGCCGACTCTGGGCGAGTGCGGGGACACCCTGGACAGCGCACCAGACCGTCGTAGGGCCAACACACGCAATCATTCACACTCACACTCACACCTAGGGGTGATTTGGAACAGCCAATCAGCCCACTGTGCATGGACTGTGGGAGGAAACCAGAGTACCCGGAGGAAACACGCAAGCACGAGGAGAACATGCAAACGCCACACAGAAACGCCCTGAACCCGGGAATGGAACCCAGGCCCTTCTTGCAGTGAGGCGGACATGCTAACCATTGCGCCACCACACCACCACATGTACATGGCTGTTCATGCTAATATTTTATTTACCATAAAAATGACTGAAAGTAATCACAGGAAATGTTCTGTGTATATTCTTGACTTCGAAAGTCAGCCGGAAAGTTTTTACTTTAAGCATCACTTTGTTAGTTACTCTGGGAACAGATGAAGACAGCTTTATATTGAACCAAACGGCTTGCTAACTAATGGATCCAATAAAGCTCTGCAGTAAACCTGCCGGCCTTCCAAACCCTAAGGTTCTCGTTTGGTGTCTCTCATGAGGCTGGACAATAACTAGCGAAAAATGTGAAGCTGCTCTCCAGCACATAAGCCACACAAGAGAGCAGCTGTTTTGTTTTTTTTGTTTTTTTTTTCTTTTCTAGTTTGGGCTTGTCTGTCTCTTCATTCGTCTCTCTCTCTTCATCTCTTTCACATTTTTCATCTGGATTTGTTCTTGGCAACGGTGCAACTCTCTGGGCAACCACAGTGAGAACACGCCGGCGGTTCAATAAATTTCCTATGGCAGGACAGGCACAGAGCCAACGAGGTTGTTTTATTTGCTATAATGGCTTCCTCTTGCCAAAATATGAGCTGTAGGACATGCGGGAGGGGTATGGCCTGAATCGAGGGGGCTACTATAGAGGATACACATCAACACTGAGTGGCTATAAGTCTTAACTTGAGATGCGCAACTCAACAGAAGCTATAGATCTACCTGTGATATATTTTCAGAGTCGGGAGTAAATCAAACATGGCTGGCTGTGTGCCACGAACACAGAAAGCGAATTCGTCGTGTGTGGTTCACTACACTTCAACAACCTGTCATTAAAGGCTCTCTTCTGGGACGAAGCACAATCGGCCTGCGCTATTCCGATCACGCCCACGTACCAATCACTGTCTCCCAGGTTCAGCAGAAAGACAATTAGCGCACCAAATGGTGCCGTTTTGGAAGTTCGACAAGCCTACCTGGAACAGAAGCCTGAACGACCGACACCTCGTCCAGAACTGAAAGAAAAAAATCACAACTTTAACTTATCCCTGGATACAAATGGCACATGCGGTTTGAAAGGATAAAGTTAAAGGTTGGAGACCAAAATCTAAACGCTAGTGCACGTCTGGTTCTTGGAGACGATGCTATGCATAAAAATACTGAGTAAATATGGACCCTGTCATTGTGGTTACAGATTAGCATTAGCTTTAATCTGGCCAGGGTTTGTATTGGATCTGGACCCTTTCCTGGAAGCAATGTGTGAGGATCCAGGACACACCCTGAATTGGGCCGCCAGTCCATTGCAGGACACAAATGCACACACTCATGTACACATGGTACTTGGTACTTATGTACGAAAGCTCCGTCCACCTACTGCCATGTACAGGGATGTGGAAGGAAACCTGAGGAACCCTGAAGACTAAATAATACCAATACACTGCAAAAAAAAAAAAAAAAAAAAAAAATAGAAATTGTAATATGAATTTTATAGATTAAATATAAATAAAGTAACATAATAATTTACTTCCCAAGACTTATCTTGAAATAAGACGGTTCCAGTCTAGAAATAGATTTAATCAGATCACAATAAGTGTACTGTGACACCCAGCCAGCCATCCATTTGCAGATTCACTAAATCCTATTAGAGCTGCGGGGAGGGTGGAGCCTATCTCAGCCGACACTGGGTGAAGTACATAGAGGTACACCCTGAACAGCTCACCAGACCATCAAAGTCCAAACACACACACAACCATTCACATGTATTCACACCTTGGGAAACCCACGCAAGCACAGAAGAAACATGCAAACTCTACACAGAAATGCCCTCGCCAAGCCCAGGACGCGAACCCAGAACCTTCATGCTGTGAGGTAGACGTGCTAACCGCTACACCACCGCGAAGCCCCTGTCCTGTAACATTCTAAAGGAGATGTTAGATCATGAGACTGTACTGAAAAGATTTTAACTTGCTAACGTGACATTGTTTGTAGTGAAGCAGAAAGGAACAGATTAACATGGTGATATACACGTGAAACCTTTTTGGTACGGAGGCCCGAGGAGGGACACGCAGGAGAAAATTCTATGGAGGAGAAAAGAATCTCGAGTATGTTTTGAGAACCTTTGTAACTTCTGGTTCAGTGACTGTGTTCACCGAATTAACACCATGGAATAATAACACACACACACACACACACACACAAACACACACACACACACCCGTTGGATAAGTCCTCCAATTATATTTTGATCTCGAATCTCCTCACATATTAAGATACTAAAGCAGTGCTTGGTCTTCGGCGTGGTTTATAAATGAGTAATGAGTTTTAAAAATCTCTTTAGATAAGTGAGAGATCATCTGAACAGAATACTTAGCGCGAGAGGACGGGAGGAAACGGTCTCGAGATCTTGCAAAAGTTTCTCCAGATATACTTTGGTATTATTTATTTATTTTTTTAAAAACAATCATTCATCCCCCTTGGGTGGCATGGTGGTGTAGTTGTTAGCACGTCTGTCTTACAGCAAGAAGATCCAGGGTTCAAGTCCCGGGCTCGGTAAAGGTGTTTCTGTGTGGGGTTTGCATGTTTTCCCTGTGCTTACGTGGGTGGGCTTCCTCAGGATACTCTGGTTTCCTCCAACAGTCCGAAGACACACAGAGTAGGCTAATTGTCTGCTCCAAATTGCCTCTAGGTGTGAATAGGTATGAATGGTTGTGTGTTGACACTGTGATGGTGTTGAATGGGTTTCCTCCGGGTACTCCGGTTTCCTCCCACAGTACAAAGACATGCACAGTAGGCCAACTGGCCATGAATGGTTGTGTGTGTGTGTGTGTGTGTGTGGGCCCTGTAGTGGCCTGTTCAGGGAGTACCCCACCCTCGCCCAGAGTCGGCTGACTTGGGCACCAGCTTCCCCGCGACCCTAATTAGGATCAAGCGGCTTAGAAAATGAATGATATATTATTAAAGGGTTGTTGTTGTTTTTTTTGCACAACGTCAACAAATTACAGCGAACTAAAAATCCCGATACGTATCAGGTACCGTGATAATGTTTTCAAGTATTAAATAATGTTTTTTTTATAAATTGTTCTCCTCTTTTATAAATTTTCATGCAATGTTTCAAAAGCTCTCCACAAATCAGAGTGGAAGGTGGAGGAGCCTCTTAGGGCCACATGCAAAAAAAAAAAAAAAAAAAACAGGCTTTCACATATCACTGACCCCAGAAATACAGGAGCGGCTTTAAAATCCTGCCCTCCATCTTGTTTATGTACCAGTACAGCACCACTGAAAGAGGCACTCCAGAAGCCATTAAGTGTGTGATGCACAGAGCTGTGCAGAGACTACGCACCAAATGTTGCCTGCAACTTCCCAAATCCTCTTTTATATTTGAACACTTATTAAAGTCGTTTTTTTTTTATTATTATTATTAAATCCACTCAAGCCCGGCAGCTCCTCTCGACTGGCTTCGCAAATAAATCCAGCACCTTTGATGAATTCATTTATAAACAGATGAATTCTCACTTTACGTTACTGTTCTTCATTCTAATCAACCATCACTTTCCTAAACTAAAGAACTCCCGTCCTGTCAGAGGGTAGCATCGTTTAAAACACTCATTCTCCCTCACTCATTCACCGATCCGCTTAATCCTGGAAACGTCATGGCAAGGCTGGAGCCCCGGCACTGGGCTGAAGGTGGGGCACACCCTGAACAGCTCGCCGGACCATCACAGGGCAACACACACAACCATTCACACCTACACTCACACCTAGGGGCAATCTGGATTAACCTAACATGCATATCTTTGGACTGTGGGAGGAAGCCGGAATACCCGGAGGAAACCCAAGCAAGCACAGGGAGAACATGCAAGCCTTGCATTGACACGCCCAAGACCAGAACCCGAACCCAGGACCTGCTTGCTGTGGGACGGACATGCTGACCACCACGCCACCAGGCCACCTGTTGCAATGCAATCAAACATATCATTACACTTCTTCATATCATTACACTTCTTCCACCTGCTTCGGAATCCTGTGATTCCCCCCACAATGCCACGAGGACCACGCCAGACGTAACGCTTTCCACAGATCCCCTCCAGCACTGGTGCCAACATGGCAGTGGTTTGTTTGTGTGGGAGAGGATAGCACATTTGAAGCAGACAGAGAGAGAGAGAGAGAGAAAGAGAGAGAGAGAGAGAGAGAGAGAGAGAGAGAGAGGTGGCAGATTTTTAGGAAGGAAAGAAAAAAGAAAAAAAGAGAATGAGCAGTGAGACAAGGGTGCTGGGCAGAGGGAATTCATTAAAGCCTGTTTTTTTTGCCAATAAAGCTGAAATCTTGTGAGGATTGTTTCATCTCTTTACAACCCAGGCGAGCAGATGGTTGGTAGTCTGGTTCAGATCCAAATTAGGCTGAATCCTGCTTCGAGTTTACATAAAACTGACATTTCACACTCTTTAAAAATACAGGCAACCTCTTTTTTTTTTCTTTCCTCATGTAGCCAGAATACAAAGGGTTCAGTGATTGATGGATGAATCCTGATGGGTTACATGAAGCCGGCACACCGCCCAGCTCCTAGCCATCGAGTTTAGTTGTTTGGGGGAGGGGGGGGGGGGAGGGGGCTCCCACTTCCTCTCTCTGAGGGTTTGGATTGAAATAAGGTGCCGTAGCATTTCAATTAGCCAGTCGTGAACTGTGCTCGCACCAATCAGCACTCACACACTGTACAAGCCTAGGGCTACAACGAGATGCTAATTTAAACAGTGTGTCCTTTTGTCAGTACCCATCAACTGGGACTACCCAAACAAGCTGAGTCCGCTTTCCTGTTTTGCATTACCACTTTATACATAAATGCTAAGAAAACCATTCCAAAGAGTAATTTTTTAATAAGAACCAGTACACTGTCATTAGCAGCTAATCAGATGTGGACAGCATTTAGTCCTGGAGCTACCGTGAACTGCCAGGAAGGATTTTCCGTTGCCAAAATGCAAAATATCCCTTTTTGCATTTCTGTTGTAGCAGCAAGGCCTTTACTCAATGCTCAAGCTTTCCTCACTCTCTCACAAGGTCAGGCAGATAAGCCCAAGGCTCATGTGGCTATCTCATACACATGCAGAACAACGGCGAGCAATGTGCATGCACAGAAAGGGCAGCAGTTATGAGGCAGCAGCTGAAGCTATAAGAGCGGAAAATGAAAAACCCAGCATCCTGATGAGCCGAGGGCTTTGCGCAGAAAAAAAGGAATAAATAGAAGAAAGGAAGAGAGGCAGGTGACACCATTCTCAAGGGACCCCACGGGAATGGATTCCTTACACCTTGCTGTGCCAGAATTCCCTTTGAGTCTGAGCAGAGACGAAGGCGTCGAAGGGAGGGGGCATGGGAAGTCTTGCAGATAAAAGGATTCAGAAGGACTCATAAAACATACATGTCTACGGTGTAGTGATGCAACAGTTAGCACTAATCACAGCATACTGCTGCGCTTCATCAGTCAGCTACTGGAACCGGAAATTTATACAGGAGCTTCAACTGGATGGACTGGAGTTTAAAAAGAAGAGAATGAATACCGGGGAATAAATCAGACCCTTTCTGAGTATATGATCTCCACAAGAAGGAGAATGTAACTGATACTACTAATAATAACTGTATTAAAGGCTGAAGATTCACTCATCTGCGCGGCACGGTGGCGTAGTACTTACCACGTCTGCCTCACAGCAAGAAGGCCATGGGTTCGATTCCCGAGCTCGGGCGTTTCTGTGTGGAGTCTGCATGCTCTCTCTGTGTTTGCGTGGGTTTTCTCTGGGTACTCCGGTTTCCTCCCACAGTCCAAAGACATGCACATTAAGCTAACTGGCTGTTCCAAATTGCCCCTAGGTGTGAGCGTGAGTGTGAATGGTTGTTTGTGTGTGCTGGCCTTGCAATGGTCTGGCGAGGTGTTCGGGGTGTACTCCGCCTCTGTCCAGTGTCAGCTGAGATAGGCTTCAGAATCCCCATGACCCTAGTGGGATTACACAGTTCAGCAAATCAGCGAGTAAAATTCATTCATCCGCCAAACTGCTTAACCCCACTGGGGTCAACATGACATAAGCTGGAGCCTATCTCAGCCAACTCTGGGTAAAGACTGGGTACACCCTTAACACTTCACCAGTCCATCGCAAGGCCAGCAAACACACAACCATTCACACTCACACCTAGGGGCACTCGGGAGCAGCCGATTAGCCTAATGTGCATGTCCCTGGGCTGTGGGAGGAAACCAGAGTACCCAAAGGAAACCCACATAAGTATAGGGACAACATGCAAACTCTACATAGAAATGCACTCGCCGAGCCTGGGATTCAATCCCAAGACTTTCTTGCTGCGAGGGGAAGGTGCTACCTACTACGCCACTGGTGTCACCAAGGGCTAAAAACGTACCTGCAAAATACCTTTTGTTTATAAATAATTTTGCTTGAAGGTGGGTGAACTGACTATATCACTCTATAGAGCTATATTGGGAATATAGAAAGTAGGGCAGCGCTAGCTAAGTGGGAAAGACAGTAGATTTCTGATCAGAAGGTTGTGTTTAATCCCAGGACGACCACGGTGCCACGGTGGGCCATGGGTATAAAACGAGATAAATTCTTGATTCAAATAATTTGATGCACCCATAGTTCTTTACGCAAGTTTCAGTGCTAGCATTCCTCCACCCAGTAGCTCGGAGGATTCCCCGATGCATCACTCACTGTTTCATTATTGCCCTTCCACCCCTAGTCAGCCATGTTGAGCGACAGGGCTGTGGAGCTGAGGTGGCAGGTCACTGGCACATTGCCAGTCACAGCTAGCTATGTGCTAATTAGCCTCACTGAGGCTGGCTTATTCTGATGCCGCTGTCTCAGTGTTTAACAGCAGCAGCCAGTGACAAGAACTGGAGAAAGTGATTGACAGATTGAGAGGGGAAGGCGAGATTAGGTCATAGGGCGTGGAGAAAGGTCAAGAGGATCATGGGTATAATTAGGATCCCACAGAGAGGAGGTAAGGGGGCAAAAAAGAGTCAAAAGGATCGTCTATGCATATGTACTTAGTACATGAAGCACAAGAAAAGCGAACCTGGGATTAGCTGGGTCTGAATCAATGGAAGCTTGTTTTCTTTTTTGCAAGTCGCAAGAATGTCCTGGGTTTGAGTCCCGGGAATTTCTGTGTGGAGTTTGCATGTTTTTTCCATGCATACGTAGGTTTCCTCAGGGTACTCCGGTTTCCTCCAGCGGTTCAACAACATGCACTTTAGACTAACTGGCTGTTCCAAAATGTCCCTAGGTGAGAATGTGAGTGTGAACGGTTGTGTGTGTGTTCAGGGTGTACCCCACCTCCACCTAGAGTTGGCTGAGATAGGCTCCAGCCTTCCCGCGACCCTAATAGGATTAAGTAGGTCAGCAAAACGAATGAATAAATGAATGTTATTCTGGAGAAAGAACATTTTTGTACCATCTTGTGAGTTTTAAAAGGTGTATTAATGTTTGGGGGAAAAAAACTAAAAATGTGCAACTAATGGGGTGAGTAAGGCTCGGAACAACTGTGGTTGGTCATACAAAGTGAGGAAACGGCACAAACTGAAAGTCATTGTGCTCCGAATATTTCTATTTCCACACCCACACTCTGCTGTTTGGTGGGACATGACATGCCGTGGTGCCAACTGGAAACCATCAGGCAACCAAGTGGAACTGGGAGATTATTACAATTAATGCATACACACTCCATAAACACAGACACACACACACTCACACAGACACACACACACACACACACACACACACACACACACACACACACACACACACACACA
>JAQMYF010000008.1:1148214-1159775 GCA_030014195.1 Neosilurus mollespiculum
CGTCGTAGGGCAGCGCTCACTCTCACACCTAGGGGCAATTTGGAACATGCCAATTATCCTACTGTGCATGTTTTTGGACTGTGGTAGAAAACCGGAGTACCCGGAGGAAACCCACGCAAGCACGGAGAGAACATGCAAACTCCACACAGAAACGCCCGAGCCTGGGAATCGAACCCGAGACCTTCTTGCTGTGAGGAGGACGTGATACCCACTGCGCCACCGTGCCACCCTTGTGGTAACCTCTTTATTTAACTAATTCATTGAATCAACAGATGATTTCAATTTCACAAATGATTTCCTTTAAGAGGTGCTTGAATGTTTGTAAAATTACTATAAAGCCCTCGTTGTAACACACAGATCAGATTTTGAATTTGATTGGACCGGAGTCGAAGTCAAAGCAAGGTCAAAGGTCTTGTATAGTTTTTCTTCGGTACCTCTCTTCCTGTCTGATGGACATTTCTTTCTTTCCACTGCACTTATACCAGATCTTTTTATATGATGATCATTTTTCTCACTCATATCTCTGTCTTGCTCACACCATCCATCTGTGTCTGACTCATTTCTAAATGCTGTCTCACACCCACTTTCATATTCAGATAATCCAGAGACAATAGCATAAGCATGCACACCTGAACAAGGTTTACACACACACTCGCACTTCTGTGCTGTCAGGGGTCCAAGCAAGACAAAAACAGCTTTCCATCTGTGCGCTAAAACACACAGCAGGCCACAAACGGCTTTCAAACGGCTCAGACAATAGCGGGGCCTGTGGATTTAGGGAGCATCGATACGGAAAAATCCTCGATGAACAGAATGTGTAATAAGCTTGTGCCCGCTTATTGATTTATTTATTTTGTCTCAATTTGACACTGAGTGTCCTGCTGGTTTTTCTCCTATGTATTACCATGCACAAACAAACACAACTAAGAAGAAAGATTAACAATGCGTTACCACAATCCAGTAAATAATCACAAAGAACAAAGACTAAAGTACATTTCCCTTGTTGCTTTCACCAAAAAAAACAAAAAAAAACAAAAACAAACCAAAAAAAAAAAAAAAACGAGTTTTGGCAGAGGGAGTGTAATCACTGGTGTTTGTCTGTCTGTCTGTGAACAAAATCCTGACCACATCTATGCGAGGATTGTTAGCCACAGAAGATCACAAAGTTTTGAAGATGAACGTTTTCCATCCCAAAACTGCACTGTATATATCAAAGAAACAACATGACATAGACCCACAGATGTAGTGAGGGACAGATCGAAAACCATACACGCTTTAAAATGGAATAATCCCCTGGAGTAACCTTGAAAAGTCAGAGTCAAGGTCAGAGAATTTTGAGCACTTATGACTTCAAAATGAGTGCGGAATGACATCTAACAGGAAACCATATAAGAACCATCAAAGGAGACAACAGCCTTTGACCTTGAGTGACCTTGTAAGGTCAAACCCCAGTCATCTTGTAATATTTTTTAGAGATTTTTTTTTCACCTAGTCATGTGAATGTATCATATGTATGTGTATCATAAGATAAGCGTGCTGATAATTGAAACCTTGTTACCTTACCTGTTACCCATACAGGGCCTGTTCGCTACATTATCCACGCTGCATGGCAGAGGTACGAGCTGTTTTATGACCTTTTTAAGGGGGTGATCTTACTAGAAGTGCAAAAAATAAGCGACTGATGTGAATAATTGTTTTTTTTTTTCTGCGAATTTGTATATTTAGAAATCAAGACGTTTTGCGACTCCATATACAAGCTAATATTTTGTGGTTTAAATATGTATATCAAGCAAAAGTCACAAGAATGTCACACAACAATTTTTGCGACTGATTTGTGAGTAATTTGTTTGTGGAATTTTGGCAAAAAAGTGAATCTTCTCTCGTAAATAATTCACGTTTTGTTTGCTTTTTGTTCTCAAACCATTTCACTTTTTATTCGTGCGATATTAACGTGAACAAAAAATGCGAATAAAATAAGACAAAATATATACAGAATATGGAGAATGGCAGCTAGTCTCAAACTTTCCGCCTGTAAGTCTCCAATTTGTCGCTTTTATTTGCAAACAAAAAAATGAATGATTATCATTTCTTAGAATATAATAATAATAATAATAATAATAATAGCTATTATTATTATTACTATTATTATTATTATTATTATTATTATTATTAGTGTTGTTGTTATCAATATTGTTATTACATTATTATTAATATTATTATTATTGTTATTATGATTGTTGTTGTGGTTATTATTATTACTATATGATTATTATCATCATCATCATCATCATCATCATCATCATTATTATTAAGTAACTACTGTTATTGCAATAATTAAGCAATAACAATATGTGACCCCAAACTTATCAATTCTACATTGTTATATTACTCTACATCATGAAAAATTTAAAATAGGTTTACATGATAATTTACATATTATGTTTACACAACACTCCGGTCAACAGCAAAACTATAAAATATAAAATATAAATAATATATTATGATATTTATCTGTTCCTTTCAGTTATCAATCAGGTTTAACGGCCAGGGCTTCTGTTTAAAGGTGGCGATTAAGACCTTAGTAAAAAGCGCCACCCTGTAGAAATAACCTTCAAATATAACAGTATGATTGTGAGACTATTTATTAGTCAGTTGGTTAATTACTTTCCTGAAAATGGGGCACTACAGAGCAACAATGGCGCTATAACTAGCTGTAATTTATAAACAGTGAACGTAATACTTTTGTTAAGCCTCTTCTCTTACAGCCGAAAGTCTCCACTTCAATCATATCTTGACGGCTTCATTTCAAAACCCTTGTGGTGGTGTACAGGGGCAAAAATCACAAACCTTGTGATGCTGTCCAAATACTTATGGATTAACTGTATGGTGGAGGAAATCACAACACAACTTTTTGTCAGATTCAGTGTAAACAGCCTTTGTGGCGAATTCATAAAAACGTCTGCTGAAAAATGGTCGTGTAAAATAGGCAAGATGCAATTTCACCATTTTTGATGACGCAAGTTTCTCTCTGGCTCCCGAATCGTAACATGTGTTATAGATACCTAGGGACTGGACAGCAAGGCCAAGCTGGCATGGCTGAGCCTATTATAAAATGCAGCAGATTTGAGTCCAGATACACTCGGTCCTGCCAGCAGGCATGAAATACAAACCCTTTAGAGATGATGAGAGACCTTGCTCGTAAAAGTGTGGCCTGGCAAAAAGCCTGTTATAAGACCCAGACACCCTGAGCATTATTGGTACCTGTAGTACTACTGCCTGGCAATTACAGGCAAGAAAATGCGTGCTCAAAATGTCTTACTGACTCTGGGTATAAAAAATAAAAATGTGTGGGTGTGTGGATTTAAAAAAAAACAAAAAAGAAAAGAAAAAAGAAAATGCGCACAATCATTGTTGGAGAGACGGAGGAGCTTTCCTCAAGAGCAAAGGCAAACAAGATTAATGGTTCAGAAAATCGTCTGGATGCATAATCTAAACATTGTTTTAATGACGCTGAACAGGGTTGGTGTTTCCCTGTAAGCTTCCTTCAGAGACCACCAGATTTCATTCTTTAATTCGAGTCGATTTATCTTCAAGCTGCTTTGATAAGGTGCATCATCTCCGATTTAGTGAGGCCTCCATGAGCCATGAAAGGTGTGAGGAAAACTGGCTAACGTAATCATTTTCCGGCAAATTGCGTGAGTTTATGATACAGATCACACCAGGATGAATATCAGTATCTACAGTATGTTTCTTATCATGGATTATAGCAGTGGGAATGTTTACACACCAAATTGATTGCGCATCTAAATCTGGCCTCTCTGATTACATCATGCTATAAAGAATGTCATTCCACCCTGCGCGGTGTCTCTGTGCACACTAATGACAGGTCAGGATAATAAGGGGGCAGGAAAAGAACTTACAGGATCTAAAATTGTGTGCAGCACATGGCTGAGGTGTCAATCAAACCAATTTTTGGATTTGTTTGGATTTGCTGCTCTGTCTAAAATACAACACGTGGAATATATAGATTTGGGTGCTGTCTGAAGGCGGAGCTCCTGATTCCCGGGGTCGGGGCGTCTCTGTGTGGAGTCTGCATGTTCTCCCCGTGCTTGCATGGGTATTCCGGTTTCCTCCCACAGTCCAAAAACATGCACAGTAGGCTAATTGACTGTTCCAAATCGCCCCTAGGTGTGAGAGTGAGTGTGAATGGTTGTGTGTGTGTTGCCCTGCGATGGTCTGGCGAGCTGTCCAGGGTGTACCCCGCCCTCGCCCAGAGTCGGCTGAGATGGGTGCCAGCCTCCTAATTAGGATTAAACAGCTTAGAAAATGATTGAATGAATGATAGGTGTCCAAGCCTGGTGTTATAAGACTAGCATGGTTCCTTTAAGGGCTGAATTAACTTTAATCCTGGAGAAAATAAATAAATGAATGAATACATAAATCTCCCCTGCATTTCCCGACTACATCCTGAAGAGAAAGAAGGAAAGGTTAACAATGAGATTTCTTTTCACCACCTTTCACCCACAGGTTTCCTCCTTTTTTTGTAACACCTGTCTTGTTGAGGTTCTGTGCTCCTGTTAATGTTTGACGGTGTTTTTCTCTATGGAAGTTTTTTTCTGCCTATCTGAGATTGTGTTGTTTATTCTGTGCGAGTCTGAGTGATGGTGTATGAGCCTCTTTTTTCCCCTGAGATTCGGTTTCGCTATTAGTAATAAATCTGTTTTGGTTTTGTTTTTTATTGTAGATGTGACAACATTATTAGGTTTCCTGTGGTGGCACGAAGATGGATCAACCATTAAAGTCACGTTCATGTCCGTGGGGCTTTAGCCAAAAACTCCACTACTACTGATGACATCTAAATTCCAATGTTACTACATGATGTAAAGTAAGTTTTATTCACATTCATCCACTCAAAATTCAAATCCCACTCTACTTTATAGTTTGATGCCATTACCTTGATCTCACTGCTGTTTTAAATCTCTTAAGATTTAATTTGAATGGAAAGTGAGATTTGGATTGACCTCAGTTCACTCTATTACAATGTAGATATTCACATGAAGCTTTTTTTGGGAGACCCAACATTATTGGATCTGGGGGCCAGTGGTGTAGTGCTGGGCTCATGATCGAGAGGTTGTGGGTTTGAATCCCTAGTGGACCCCCACCATGCTAAGACCCCTGGGCAAGGTCCTGACCACAAGTGAATCTCTGCCCACCCAGCAATATAAATGGGTTCCAGTACAAATACTGGGAAGGTAACCTGTGATGGACTAGCGTCCCATCCAGGAGGAGTTGAACTCCTAGTCCAGGGATAATTGCACTGGCCCAAATTGCCCCTGGGTGTGGATTTGAGTGTGACTGGTTGCGTGCGTTGCAATGGACTGGCAAGCCACCTTTCGGCTGAGATAGGCTTCACGACCCAGGTAGGATTAAGCAGTTGGGCAAATTAGCATGAGCGAGTGAGTTTTATTCCAATGTACATGTTTAGGTGAAGTTTTTAAAATATATTATTATGATCAGATTATTATGATGCGTACACATGTATGCAGTAAGATGAAGGAGGTGGTAATGTAGTTAATGTGACATAATGAAACATTCTGCTGTAGTCTCACGCTCTCTGCCCCACAGTCTTGCTCCATCCTATTACCCATCCTCCTTTTTAACACAAGCAGGTCCAATATGGCAACGGGGCGTAATTAGGACCAAGCTGGCCATTTCCTATTACCCTGCCTTCTCTAAAATCAATACTTAATTACCTCACAATCCCCCTCTTACCTACACACCCCTCGTTTTTCAGAGGGAGGCTGTCATCCATGATGGAAAGCAGACACGCACAAACGCATACGGCTGCACAGCCATGTGCGCACACACCACACTACTGTTCTCTATTACCTCGGCTCAATTCCACATTAACAAAGAGATTACATTTATGGTAATAAAAGAAGGGAAGTGTGTGTGAATGTCGCAACCATCCGTAGGCAAATGGCCCATAACTCAGATCTAATAAGAGCGAGAGGAGGAGGCAAAGCCCCTTCTGTTTTCTGATTCATTTCTACCACGCACACATGCACACCGACGTCCTCGTTGACTCCACTTACAAAGCTGGCAGTTTGGAAAATAAAGCAAGGAAAGGGGGGCTTTTACGCTTAAAATATTCATAATCCAGACACATTAACCAACGGCAAATCGGCTCGTCTGGGAAAGGAAGGAATCTCATCATCAAGTGAAGTCTTTTTTCTTTATTTCTCTGAAATTCTGCATTAATGTAAAAAAGCCTGGTGCTTGACAGATCACTAAAAAATGGGTCCCATATGGGATTCTATAGTGGCCCCATGACATACATACTGCCCACAAGATTCATTTCCCATTAGTAGCCCAACTAGGACCCATATAAGGGGTCCATCTGGGCTTGCCAAAATAGGATGACCCAAGTGAGCCTCAATTAAAATGCCCATTTTGGGCTGATGCCCACTTAGTGCCCAGTGTAGCCCAGGTATAACCCAGGTGGGGCCCACATACACATTTGGACAGTTGACATGAGGCCATTATGGAGCCCATGGACTATCCCAAAGGGGGGGTATTTATCAGCCCATTTACTGCCCTCATGGATCCCACTTACAAGTACTGGCTGGGGCAGGCTTTGGTAAAAAAGTTAGATAAATAAATAGTAGTAATAGGGGCAGCCACAGCCCAATAGTTACAAAAGAGGCTGCGGGACTGAAAGGTCGCTGGTTCGATTCCCGAACCAGCAGGAAAATGTGTGGAGGCGGGGGAGTGAGCTGCACCTTCCCTTCCTCCACCTTCATGGCTGAAGTGCCTTTGAGCAAGGCACCGAACCCCCAACTGCTCTCCGGGCGCCCCAGTGTGTGTGGCAGCCCACTGCACCGAGTGTGTGTGTGTGTGTGTGTGTGTGCTTACTGTTTACGAGTGTGTGCTCACTTTGGATGGGCAATAATTTTCCTTGTGGAGTCAATACAGTATAAAAAAAAATCATAAATAAATAATAAAATGATTAATTAATAAAATCCTTCTCACACTCATTTGCTGAAATACTGAATCCTACTAGGAAGGCGGGGTTCACTCTGAACTGCTCGCAAGACCATCGCAGGGCCAACACACACACCAAACCATTCCGACTCACACCTAGGGGCAATTTGGAACAGCCAATCAGCTGAATGTACATGTCTTTGGATGGTGGGAGGAAACCGGAGTACCCTGAGAAAACATACGGCAGCACATGCAAAATCAACACAGAAACACACCGACTCGAACCCAAAGCCTTCCTGCTCTGAGGTAGACATGCTTCTGGCTACACCACCGTTCCGCTCCCTAAAATACTAATTTTTAAGAATCCCTTCCTTTGAAATCAGGTGCTGTTTTCCCTGCACTTTTTTTTTGTTTTGTTTTTTAACCTCCTCTGTGATTGAACACATCAGTGAGAACAATTACAGAAGGCGCTTCAGGAGGGCCGTGCAGAAGCACTCAGACACAGCGGCAAGCGATGGCGGTGTACACTGCGATGTCTGTGTTTCCGTATATTAATGTTTCCTCTCTACCGGTTTGCTGCGTTTGATGTCTTTTGGGACAAAACAGCCCGAGGACGGGAATCTGGATATCATAATCTGTGCTATCGGGTCCCTTCGTTTAGTCATTACGGAAGATTAATTAAATGTGAGAGTTTAAGACACTAATCTTTTTCAGCGGCTAAAAAAAACCCATTAAAGTGGAAAGTATGCGTATTCTTTTGAAATCTGTTACCTGGGTAGCTTTTAACATAAGACATCATTTTAACATCTCTCTCTTTATCGCGCTCTCTCTCACACACACACACAAGTAATTCTCTGTTATTGTTCACGGAGGCAAGGTGGTGTAGTGGTTAGAACGTCTGCCTCACACCAAGAAGGTACTGGGTTCGAGTGGGTTTCCACTGGGTACTCCGGTTTCCTCCAACAATCAGAAGACATGCACAGCCTCCCCGTGACCCCAACAGAACTAAACAGGTCAGCAAATGAATAAATTCATGAAGAAAATGTACATTCGGTCCTGATTTTCTCCCAGTTTGCAGCAATCACGGGATTAATCGTGTAAGTATCCACAACTATTTGTCCAGGTTCCCTCCACGTAAAAGCTCTTCTAGTTGTGCATGTGGTCTTCACTTAATACCCCGAGGAAAACCATGCAAGTTAGAGGAGAAAACTCTACACAGAATTGCCCGAGTCGGGGACTCAAACCCAGGACCTTCTTGCTGCGATGCAGATGTGCTAACCACTACACCACCGTACCACCGCCAAAGCTCTGTTTTAGAAAACGATCCTGTTTCACATCACTATAATAGTTGTATGTGTTAGGATTTGATTTATCATGGCTGCTGATGAAGCTGTTGATCTGTGGTAATGCCTCATGTGATGATATCCTCGGACATTACAAACCAATCCGGACTATAAAGATCCAGGGGACTGGTGGGCAGTGTGATGATGGTTGATGAAAGCGTTTATGCATTTCGCCGTCTCTCTCTACCTCTAACGCTTTCCGTTAAAGTTATTCCTTTTTATTTTATATAACATTTAATGACCTACTGACCTGCGGCGCTCACACATACTCAGGATCTTACTGTGTTGTCATATTGACGGAGTTCAAAATACAGAAGAAAAATATCTACACTTTTTTAGACAGGGATATTTTTAAAATCACTCACTCATTTGCCGAACCGTTTAATTCTATCCGGATCGCAGGCAGCCTATCCTGGAGTCTATCTCAGCCGACACCGGGCCCGGACCATCACAGGGCCAACACACACACACACACACACAACCATTCACATTCATGCTCGCACCCAGGGACCTTTTGGAACAGCCAGTTTACAGGCTAATATGCATGTCTTTGGACTGTGGGAGGAAACCAGAGTACCTGGAGGAAACCAACAAAAGCATGGGGAGAACATGCACACAACTCCACACAGAAACGACGAGTCGAGCCTTTATCATGCTGTGAGATGAACGTGCTAACCACTACACCACCGTGTCGATCCAGTAATGTGCTGTGAAGTAAAAACTAAGACTAAACTAGAACCAAAAGATTTATTAGAACTCCGTAAATGCAAGAAGTTCCACACAGCAGGAAGTAACCGAATAAATATCTTGAGATGATCTTCATACAATAGCTTTAAATTCACATGCTGTTTCACTAGCTCCATTTATCCAGATCTGACAAGAAATTCATCTGAACAGGTTTTCGGAAGTCGACAGTCTTCCTCCCTGAGCTCCCAGGTCCCTGATCCTGCGGGTTACCCCTGCAGTCCACCCGAGTCCTGCAGTCTAGCCAGGAGCTGAAGGAGGAGTGAAATCATTATGGCAAAAGGCTGCAACCCAATCTCATTAAAAGGGAAATAAATGGAGCGCTTTGTTCTGGCGGGTTCCTCAGATCTAACCCCTCCTAACGCTTTCAGATGCATGCAGCATAAATCCAGAGAGGTGCAGCGATAATCAGATGGACAGACCCACGGAGCCAGAGAGATGAGAGGAGAAACAGATGGAAAGATACAGAGTGCACTACGTTTCTAAAGAAAGGGAACACTCCAGATGAACATCCTCCAGCTACGCACTCATCTAGTATTGCTTCGTATCTCTTTTTCTTAAGTATGTCTGTGTCAGATGTCAGCATACACACACACACACACACACACACACACATTCGCGCGTGATAAAGTAAGAGAGAGTAAATAAAGTTTTCTTTCAGATTTTACATCTACAGACTTTCTGAGCTCGTGTTAAGTAGTTTCACCTTTCAGTGCTGTTACTGCAAATGGCAATAAAGCAGGGGAGAGAGAGAGAGAGAGAAAGAGAGAGAGAGAGAGAGACACACACACACACACACACAGAGAGAGAGAGAGAGAGAGAGAGAGAGAGAGAGGCTAACTTGTACCTAGCCACTGTATGCTAAGCTCTGACACTCACCCGACGACTCCCCCGGAGTAGTTTCTCCTTTTCCACGGTGTTCCGGTGTACGGTTCCGTGTCCGGCCCGGATGAGCTGCTCTGTAACAGGCTGCGGTTGAAGCCGAATGTGCTCGCCTTGTTCTCCCGTTTGCGCTTGTTGCGCTGCGCCGCGGGGTCCTGTGTCCCGATCCATGATCCTCCAGCGCCGCAACCGACACCAACACCACCAACACCACCAACACCACCGCCGGCCCGGCCCACCGCGGCACTCCGCTGGTTGTGGTGGTTGTTGTTGATGACAAAATTATTGCTTTCCAGCGGTATAAAGTCTCGCTGCTCCGCGACTTCCCCAGACATCCCCCGGTGTTTGGTCTCACCACTGTCCGTAATGCTGTCCGGGGCTCCTGCACCGTCTCCGCTCGGCTTGGTACTGTATCCTCCTCCTCCTCCTCCTCCACCACCACCACCACCACTACCACTACTACTACTACTATTACTACCTCCTGGTGCTGCCGTTGCTCCTCCGTTAACGTTACCGTGAAAGTACAGATTACCGAGGCCCTGCGTCGTCTCCCAAATCTGCATCCACAGGCTGTTAGCAGGTCCGCGCTGTTCTGGCTGAAACCAGGCGATTCTAGGATCCATCAAACGGCCCCAGAATTGAAAAGAAATAGTAATAATACGCCAAGGCGTGTTAGCTTACCGGACCGCAACGGTATCGCGAGAGCTAACCGAACTGGCACGAGCTTCTAGAACATTTTGGAAAGGTGTGAGTGAGTGAGAGAGAGAGAGAGAGAGAGAGAGAGAGAGACAGCTAGCTAGGTGGCTAACTTAGCTTTGCTAGCTAGGTAACTTTGCCCAGCAGCCGTTGATAAATTCGCTACTCAAACCTCTCGCTGTCACCGTGATATTCCATGAACGCAGAGCGCCGAGTTTTACGAGAGGTGGGGGCAGTCGTACAGAACCGGAACCGAGAGTCGAGCAGAGAAAAAAAGGAGCGTCGCCTCGCCTGTGTCGAAGTCAATCTGACCCTTCTTCTTCCCTCAGCTCCTCCGCCTCCTTCCCCTCTTCTCTCCTCCAGCAACTCGCTCGCGACCCTTCAATGGCGGACAGGACCGAGCGCGAGGGCACTAACTGCGCATGCGCAGACTCAAATCACGCGTGAACGCGCATGGAAGTGATGATTTAAAAAGCAAGCAGTGGGGTGAAGGTCCTTGTGTTTAGAAAGCGGTAATTCCCTTTTGGTTAAAAAGGTGGGGCGTATTGGGATTATTAAAAAAAAAAAAAAAAAAAAGTCACGTGGCAAAATAAATCACACGGAAATCATTTTTAACATATTAAAAAAAAAGGCATTTTTAAAAAATAAGTGATATACTCCAACATATGATATAAGATATTTTGTAGTTAATTTTAAAATGAAAAAAAAAAAAAAAAAAAAGGTCTACTTGCATGCCAGAATTAAGTACACCCTATCATCACATCTTTGATTCCGTAAAATCAGGTGTTCTGGAGTAGGTGCCATTATTGGAACCACCTGCAAGTGGACCCTGTCTTTGGACTGTAATGAAATTTTCTTATATGGTTTGTATTTTATGGCTTCACCCAAATGAGGATGGGTTTCCCTCCTGAG
>JAQMYF010000008.1:1164560-1174560 GCA_030014195.1 Neosilurus mollespiculum
CTCTCTCCCTCTCTCTGTCTCTCTCTCTCTCTCTCTCTCTCTCTCTCTGTCTCTCTCTCTCCCTCTCTCTGTCTCTCGATCTAGGAAGTAACTGGTTAATTACAGTGAAATTCAGTAAGTACTCATATCCGGTGTTGTATTTTACGGTTTGGCTGCATCTACTTTGTGCAAGGCTCAGTGATAATTGCTTGTCTTCAAGATGAAACACGGAAGAAAGGATGCCAAATAAACGTCAAATCGAAAATTGAAACAGAACAGATTGTACAGAATTCACCTTGTTTTCTGTGATTAGGAGAGTGTGCAGGTTTTCAGCATTGAGCCTGAAGGAGCCATTCAGAAAGGTACCGAGTTAATTGGCGCTCTCTTTATTAATCCAGCTGCTTATTAAGTGTAAGAAGAAAATGAGCTGGAGCGCGCCTGGGCACGGCGGGACGTGTGCATTTGTTTGAGCTACGCATGCGCGCACGCACACTCAAACCTCTCCGGTGGGCCCACACAGACCCACTCTGCTAATTGCATGTGCATGCTTTATCCATGGCCTAGCATATTATCTCCATCAGAACTGGAGGTAGACATTTGAATTCCAATTGGCCTCTAATTAGCCAGCAAATGCAGAGACATTTCATGACATTTCGGTTCTGTACGCAGCGCACAACACCTCTGCCCCTCCTCTACCTCTATTTCTTTTTTCCTCCTTCCTTTCTTACCCTTTACTAAACATCTCCCACACTTTCTTTCCATTTTGCTGCAGTTCCCATTTGCTGTTTTATATGCTTTCTCTATCTTCTGCTTGTGTTCTGGAGCCCTGGGGGCAGATGGTGGACACAAAAGACACCTCGTAGCAGGACAAGCACTGGGTTTTAGGGCAATGAGTGCAGGCGTGGGTGGGGGTGGGTGATGTTGGGTCTACGACCAGCCTTCTTGTCCTTTTTTAGGTTATCAACAATACTCACCACCCCACATGGGTCTTGAACCCAGCCAGGTTCTTGTGGGAAGATGTAGGACTGTACACTCTATTTTATTTCTCCTCTACTGTCGACTCGAAGTGTAAAGAAAACATTCAATCCGAGTACACGGCATGTTTTCTCTCATAACAGAGCAGCATCTTTGAAGTCTCTGAAGACCTGCGTCTGAGGCTGATACAGATCATTTACAAAATGCTAGCCTGCATAAAAGTACTAATGCATCTTTATTAGCTAGGATAATAACCAAACTAATTTTCCTTTTAAAAAACACAGTTTCAGCAAAACAAAAGTGCTTCTGTACTTGAAATTATCATTCATTCATTCATTCATTCATTCATTCGCCAAGCAGCAAAAAAAAAAAAAAAAAAAAAAAAAGTCTTTCACACGAGTCAGGGACTTGAACCCAGGACCTTCTTGCTTTGAGGCAGACAGTTCAAGTTTGCTACTTAGATGAGACATGACATCCATTTATTTGCTGAACCGCTTAATCCTATAAGGGTCACGGCGAGGCTGGAGCCTATCTCCGCCGACTCTGGGAGAAGGGGTACACCCTGAACAGTCCATTGCATGGCCAACATATACATAACATCACACTTAGGGTTCATTCAGAACAGCCAGTTAGCCCAATGTGCAAGTCTTTGGACTGTAGAAGGAAACCAGAGTACCCGGAGGAAACCCACACAAGCACAAGAGAGAAAATGCAAACCGCTGTGCTAACCTCTACACCACCTTTCTTACAACATATAAGAATAAAATTATTACGTTTTATTAAGAGAAATGTCTAAATTCAAGTGGAAAATTGCTGTTTATTGCATAGTTTTGGCGCATTCTCCTCTTAGAAGAAATAAATCTAGAAAAGTTCTGTAATTCTGTATTTTCAGTAGGTTGGATATTTTAATGAATGCTGCTGGTGCTAGTGGTGAATTTTTACAGCTGCGTCAGTATAAAAGAAATTCGACATGCACTTTGTGGATTGTGATTATGATTAAAGCTGTGATTGAAATTTATAATTGCGAGCATGCGAACGCGCGTAGAAAGTGCTGTGATTTATCAGAATAGAATGCCTTCTGTTCTGTATTTCTCTTGTGTTTGCTCACAGCATTTTGATTAAATGGGTATATGAATAACAGGAACACATTCACTGCACCCTTAGACCATTAGCTAATTACAAAAAAAGCCTTGCATTAATTTACTGTAATTGTGTAGCAGCACTGCACTTCTATAAAAACGCTATTTACAACGACGCTGTGAGCTATCTACAATTATTCAGATCAATAATGAAATGATAACAAGCGGGTGTACCTCTGTGGTATTGTTTTACAGGAGATCATTTATAGTCGCTCGGAAATAATAAATAAATAAATAAACAAAATAAATAAAAAGTTATTAAAAAAATAATAATAACAATAATGAAAAAATTCATTTACTCACCAGGGTTGTGGGCAGGCTGAAGCCTTTCTCAGCCGTTTGTGGGTGAAGGCGGGGTACACCCTATCACAACACTCACACAACCATTCACACTCACACCTTGGAGAAATCTGGAATAGCTAATTAACCTAATGTGCATGTCTTTTGACTGTGGGAGGAAACCAGAGTACCTGGAGGAAACCCACACATGCAAAACCCCGTGACCCTAATAGAAGATTAAGCAATTTGGCAAATGACTGATTATTATAATAATAATGATAATAATAATAATAATAATAATAATAATAATTATTATTATTATTATTATTATTATTATTATTATTATTATTATTATCATTATTATCATCATTCATTCATTCATTCATTCATTTTCTGAAGCACTTAATCCTAATTAGGGTTGCGGGGGGCTGGCGCCCATCTCAGCCGGCTCTGGGCGAGGGGAAACATACTCACCACAGACAGTGAGAGACATGGCCGGCGTTTGATAACCCAGTAAGCTGCACTGGTGGGACAACAGTGACAACCCTGTGATAGTGACGCTTGAACCCCCGACCTTCAGATCAGTAATCCAGCACCTACCACCGGGCCACCACTGCCTCTGTTATTATTATTATTATTATTATTTTTATTATTATTATTATTATTATTATTATTATTATTATAATTGCTGTCCAGGGTGCATGTTGCCCTCACCCAGAGTCAGCTGAGATGGGCGACAGGCTCCCCACAACCCTAATTAGGATTAAGCGGTTCAGAAAATGGTTGAATGGATGAATTATTATTATTATTATTATTATGATTTTTATTATTATACCTGTTTTGCGCACTTTTCTTACACTGAAGGACGATGAATACTCAGTAAACCAGATTGCTCAGAGGGAATAACTTCTGTTTGATGAAACGTTGGGTGAAACAGTGCACAGAATGATGACAGTGAAGGTTAGGCGAGACAGGTTGGGGTGAAATCACTGTAGCATTATGGGAAGAGGGTTTTTTTTTTTTACCTGAGCTCTGAGAAATGTGGGGTTGTTGCAGGCGCAGTCTTGGGTGAGCAAATTTCTATACTTTGGAACTACAGTGAAGAAAAATCTGCCACGCGTGGAAGACAACAGGGTATGAAGGATGGTGGGCACAGCGGTGTCAGAGGAAACGGGAGCGAGAGGAGGGGGTTTGAATAAGGAATTTCACACCATTATGCAGAAAAAAAGAAACCTGAGAACTTTGCAGCCGATTTTAAATAAAGTGAAGTTAAAGTGAAATGAAATAAAGTTAAATTTGTGTTTTAATAAAGTGTTTATCCAGCCAGTATGCAGACACATCCGCTATATAAGAATATATAACCATCGAAGGTTGGAGGTACGGCAGCATGGGAGTGTAGAGGTTACCACGTCATCCTCACATACGCGTTCTCTGTGTGCTTGCATGGGTTTCCTCTGGGTAATCTGGTTTCCTCTCACAGTCCAAAGACATTCACAGAAGGCTAACTGGCTGTTCCAAATTGCCCCTAGGTGTATGTGTGAGTGTGAATGGTTGTTGTTGTGTGTGTGTATATGTGTGTGTTTGTGTGTGAGAGACAAGCTGTTCAGGGTGTAACCTGCCCTCGCCCATTGTTGGCTGAAATAGGCTCCAGCCTCCATTTTAACCAAGTAGGATTATAAGGTTTGGCGAATGAATGAATGCTGACACTGTGGTGGCTCGGTGGTGCAGTGGTTAGCCTGTTTGCCTTACAGCAAGAGGGTCCGAGGTTCGATTCCTGGGCTCAGGTGTTTCTGTGTGGAGTTTGCATGTTCTTCCTGTGCTTTTGTGGGCTTCCTCCAGGCACTCCAGTTTCGTCCCATGGCACAGTAGGCTAATTGGCTGTTCCAAATCGTCCCTAGGTGTGAGTGAGAGTGTGAATGGTTTTATGTATGTTGGCCATGCAATGTCCTGGCGAGCTGTCCAGTACGTACCCCGTTCTCGCCCGAGATGGGCACCAGCCCCCCCGCGACCCTAATTAGGATTAAGCGGCTTAGAAAATGAATGAATGAGAATGAAATTGCTCCTAGGTCTGAGTGTGAATTGCTGAGTTTGTGTGTTGGCCCTGCGATGGGTGGTGAGCTGTTCAGGGTGTACTCTACCTTTGCCCAGGGTTGGCTGAGAAAGGCTCCCGTCTCCCTTTTTTTGTTAGTTTTGCAGCAAAATGATTAAAAAAAGTGGGACTGCAGGCAGATTTAGAGCCTTATAGATTCATGATCGAAGCTGTTTGTGTGGATTTTGTCCCTGTAGGCCTCTTCAGAGCTCTACAGTATTTCCCCCCTCGTCTCCCATAAAAGGTAAAAAAGTAGACTGACGATTCTAAACTGCTCCAAGATTTTTGTTTGTGTGCACTCTATGATGGATTGGCTCAGATCAGCTGTGACTTTCATCTTGGTCACGGTCACGGTGGATCTCCAGATTTTACAAACGCTGGGCACGAGGCAGAAATAGACCATGGTTGGGGCAGCAGTCCATTACAGGCCACCACACACACACACACACACACACACACACACACACACACACACACACACACGCGCACACACAAAAACATTCACACCTAGGGGAAATTTAGAGTCATCAGTCCGCCGATTAGTATGTTTTTTCGAGGTTGGAGGAAACTGGAGAAAGCTGATGAAACCCATACAGATACAGTAGAGCATGCAAAACTTCACAGAAGAGAAGTGAACTGGGTTCCGGGAACAGCACAGTGCTACTCAGAGTTATCATATTATCATGATAATCGCCTTATATTCACATATAAATCATCTCATCTCATCACATCACCTATTTGCCGAACCACTTAATGGCGGGGAGGGCAGAGCCTATCTCAGCCGACGCTGGGTGAGGGCGGGCTACACCCAGAACAGCTTGCCAAGCATCACAGGGCAACACACAACCATATTCATGCTCACACTCATACCTAGTGGCAATTTGGAACAGCTAATTAGCCTAATGTACATGTCTCAGGACTGTGGGAGGAAACCTGAGTATCCAGAGGAAACTCATTGGCTGAGATGGGTGTCAGCCTCCCTGTGACCCTAATTAGGATTAAACAGTTCAGAAAATGAATTGTGCGTCACAGATAAGCTTGACGTGGATTTCAAAAATCGCAAGAAAAATTAATTTGCATCAGTTGTTTTTCTGTTGCACCTCTAGTGTGATCACCTCGAAATATTACTTATATATATATTTATATATATATTATTTTTTTTGTACAGACATTTAATTTAATTAAATCTAGGAAGTACAGTGGTGTAGTGGTTAGCATTTCTGCTTCACATCAAGAAGGTCCCGGGCTTGGTTGTTTCTGTGTGGAGTTTGCATGCTCTCCATGTGATTGTGTGGGTTTCCTCCCCGTACTCTGGTTTCTTCCCACAGTCCAAAGACATGCACATTAGGCTAATTTTCTGTTCCAAATTGTCCCTAGGTGTGAGTGTGAGTATGATTGGTTGGGTGTGTTGCCTTGTGATGGTCTAGCAAGCTCTTCAGGGTGTACCCTGCCTTCACCCAGTGTCGGCTGAGACAGGCTCCCCGTGACCCTAGCAGATGCAGTGCGTGAGTGAGAGTGAGATATTCATTCATTCACTCATTCATTTTCTCAAGCACTTAATCCTAATTAGGGCGCAGGGAAGCTGGCGCCCATCTCAGCCGACTCGGGGCGAGGGCAGAGTACACCCTGAACAGCTCGCCAGGTCATCGCAGGGTAGATATACACTGACGGCTATGCAGCTACTCTTTACTTAAATCAGCAATGGTTCTTTTACCTGCCTTTCACCACAGACAGTGAGAGACATGGCCGGCATCTGATAACCCAGTAAGCTGCACTGGGAGAGAGTGAGATGTTTTTCACACCAATTTTATTTCTAAATTACTTTAACGTGCGAGTGTCAGGACTCTAGGCGTGCTCAGAGACATGTTGCCTTTCTGATTGGCTGCTCCAGCCTGGTAGTGACCTGAACTCGTTGTATTGGCTGGGCTACATCACTGACCCCGTGCATCATAACACATTTTGGTTCAGTGCTGAACTGCACAAACAACAAGCGCAGAAATCACAGAAAACATTTCTTTTTGTTCCTAAACCGACTGACGACAGGAAAGACAAGTTTAGCTGCATAAACCGTTTTGGGTTCACCGTCACGATCATCTCTGGCAGCGTTCTCATCCTCAGAGTCACTAGAATGTGATGTCTCACTGTTTCCACAAGAGACATCAACCCCGCCCAACGCGTTGACATCAGTACCGGGGAAAACGACTGCTAAGCTGTTAACGCCTGGTGTTATATGTTAAAACGTGTTACATACACACTAATCATGCTGTACGGATAACCAACACCGCTACTCTTTAAGGTACAATATCCATGCTACTGACTCACTGCACTTTTATTTAGAATCCTCAGTGAAACTGCTGTTCAATACTACGATTTAACTGAGAATTATATTTGAAATGTAAACGCAGATTTTCTTGCCTGGACACCCTTTTGAAGTCTAATTTCATCTGTAAAACATTCAGCCTTGAGTTGGTGTGCACTTGCTAAAGTGGGTCAGAACACTGCAATAACCCAAAGCTCACTGAAGCTTTCTGCAGCTGTCACCTCAATTCTGGTGTCCCCAGACCCATTCTTCATTTTTAATGGTGTCTCTCTGACTGCAGGTTATGTTTCTGTGGAAATGTGTGTGTTGTGCATTTAGGCTACCCTGTGGATTTTCAAGCTCTGACCTTGAGGATTTGTCATATGCTGCTCTCAGGCCTCACACCATAACCTTTTAGTTTCCGGATCATCTCTGGGCAGGTCAAATCAATCTTTGTTTACACTGCACACTGTGGAGAGAGAGATAAGAAGGAATAGCATCTCACAAACACATATACTCATACACACATGGGCATTTCAAGTGGGCAGGGCCATGAGGATATCAGCTGATACAAATAAATCGGAGAACGTCTAGAGGTAGCATTTTAGCACTTTAGAACCTAAGTCACTTCTGCATCATGTGACCTTGTTTAACATACATTATATAAGCTAGATATGGAAAATAGTTAATGGAGAATAAATCAGTTTTATGCCATTTAAATTGTGCCATGATATACACATATTCTATTTCAATTCAATTCAATTCAGTTTTATTTGTGTAGCGCTTTTTACAACTGACATTGTCACAAGGCAGCTTTACATAGTAAAATTAAATTAGGGAGGAATCTAAAAATTTTTCTACAACCCCCTACACATCCCTAATGAGCAAGCCCGCGGCGACAGTGGCAAGGAAAAACTCCCTCAGCTGACACAAGGATGAAACCTTGAGAGGAACCAGGCTCAGGAGGGAAACCCCTCCTCATTTGGGTGAAACCATAGAATACAAAACATATAAGAAAATTTTATTACAGTCCAACATGTAGTTCGGTTGGTTTTACCACAACTGTGAGTCTTAAATAACTGCAGCAAGAGAGTTTATATCACCAGAAGTGAAAAGTCATCTTTACAGTCGCTGAGTGCAGATCTAAGTCCAGCAGGAGTCCATATGGATCTTCATCAGCAGGAGCGAGGGGCTTCCGAGATGTGAATTCCAGCCAGCATCAGCACACCAGGACAGACCACAGGACTCACAGAGCAGAAGGATCAGGAGGATCAGGATCACCGACATCCAAGGCATAGCATGTGCACCTCAGCAAAACACAGAGCGAGAGGAGGAGGGGAGAGAGAGAGAGAGAGAGAGAGAGAGTTTCTATTCTATTTGGCAGTTAAAAAAATAATTGTGAGAATTCAGGAAGTCACCACTTCCTGTGAATCAGCAAAAATATAAGATTGTTAAAATATGCAATTAGAAAGACTCCAAATCCAAAACTCTGCATAAGTGATGTCATGACTTTCTCTCCCCACAGATGGTTGTTAATGTGCTGACTGTAAAATCCAAACCAAGAACTAATACTCACACACTCATTTGCCAAACACTTAATCACATAAGGGTCACGGGGAGACTGCGCGAAGGTGGGGTACACCCTGAACAGCTTTCCAGACCATCGCATTGCAAACACATACACACACAACCATTCACACTCACACCTCGGGACAATTTTGGAATGGCCAATTAGCCTAAAGTGCATGGCTATTGACTGTGAGAGAAAACTGGAGTCCCCACATAGGCACAGTAGACCAAGCTGAGGACTTGAACCAAGGACGTTCTTACTGTGAGGCGGAAGTGCTAACCACTATGCCACCGTGCTGCCTCAGGATGTTACACATAAACCACGGTAAAAGGTAAAATATATTTACTGTATGTATGTATGTATGGTGCAGAGTTACTTTGCTAGCAGCAAGCAAAAAATGGCCTCAATTATTAATATCTTCTTAAGTTTCCTCGTAAATTTCTCTTAAGGAAATTTGTAATTTCAGAACGAGTCCTTAAACCTCGGATGTGTTTGCGGCTGTGTTCCTAGAATAGTGAATCCCATTGTCCTCATAAGTCGAAGTTGAGTTGCTCTCATTGGTGAATGCCCTTTAAATCCCCATCAAAGGACATAGGGGCATATACAGACACAAAAATGTTAACGAAGAAGCAATGATAAAGCGAAACTTCAAATCCATGCGAGTGCTGGAATCTAACTCGGAAACTCCAGATGAGATTTTATATTCAGTAGCATGAATAATAAAGGAATAAAAAAGTGCTTCAACCCAAAATCTGGGGCCAAGAAAAAAATGTTGCTGGCAATTGGACCTGCTGTCATACACGGACCTTCTGGTGTGTAAAGCAGCCTAGCACAGGCTATATCTATTATAGACTGTATTAAATTAATGTACTACATCTAAATATATATATACACTGACCTGCTGAGCAGTTCAGGGTGTACCCCACTATCGCCCAGTGTCAGTTGAGATAGGCTCTGTCTCCCCATGACCCTAATAGGGTTAAGCGGTTCAGCAGAAGAGTGAGTGAGATGATGAGAATATATACTGTATGAGATATGTACCGTATTAAATGAATGTATTGTAACCACACACATCCAGTGCGTATCCCCGATCTCCTAATGCAGTATGTCACTGTAAGAACAAGGAGACCACATTTTACAGATGGTTCTGGGAGTCACAGGAGATTTGGATATTAATGAAGTGGTACTGTTTACAGTTGAGGTATGGGAATGGATTGGGAGACGGTGTCTACTACACATATAATGTTGGTTAGAGCAGCAACAGAATGAATCTTTTGGCTGGAGGCTGTTTATGTTCAGGATAGGGGAATTTATGATATTGACTGGCCAGTTTAATTATACTCTCCAGGACTCATGGGAGGACACAGCTGATGCCTGTGATATACCCACCTGGTCTCTGAGTTCCCTCTGAAATGTTCCTTTGGCAAAAAGCCCAGAGCAGACAGTACCTGAACATCTGGTGGTACTTGGTTTGAGTGTTGGGTGTGGGCCAGCAGTGCTGGTTTCAGATTGTTGTACAGATCTCTGAGAAAAGCTCTTTGTAGCGGAAAATGGCTAATAAATCGATCTCTAAGAAAATTGCATCTAAATTTAAAAAAATAGTAATAAGATTATCATTTAACAAAATACAGACAACAATACGTAAAGTTTTATAATACAATTTGAGATTT
>JAQMYF010000008.1:1194788-1205809 GCA_030014195.1 Neosilurus mollespiculum
TCTTGACGAAAATCAGCAATGGTTCTTTTACATGCCTCTCACCATAGACAGTGAGAGACATGGCCAGCATTTGATAATCCAGTTAGCTGCACTGGGGGGACAGCAGCGACAACCGGCTGATAGTGGGACTTGAACCCCCGATCTTGGGATCAGTAATCCAGCACCCTACCACCAGGCCACCAGGCCACCACTGCCCTCTGGAGAACTTTGGTTTTGGCAAAAAACTTTATTTCATGGATTAGGTTATTATATTCATCTCCTCAAGCCTCGGTCAGGAAGATTAATAATCGTCATACTTCCTCTCCATCTCTCTACCCTTCAAGTATCAAGGACTTGACTTTGCTCATCTTATGACTCGGGCGCAAGAAGACTTTGAACGATGGTCAGTGCCTATGCCCACTTTGGCTGCTCGTATTATTGCCATTAAGATGAACACTTTACCTAAATTCTTGTATTTATTTCAATCTGTGCCGATTTTCCAACCTCAAAACTTTTGTCGTAGACTGGACACTATTATCTCAAAATTTATCTGGAACAAGAAGACCCTGAGGTTATCTCTTTGATATCTCTTCCTTAGGATGTTTATTTATACTGGTAAACATGTTCAACTTTGGTCATAATCTTGTTCTGTATTCGTTATTTGTTCATTGCTGGAAAATTTAATAAAAATATATTTAAAAAAAAACAGTAGAATATAAATGTAGTGCAATATGCAAATGTATAACATTGGATGTTGTTGCTATATGGTGGAGTTGTACAGTTTATTTACCACAGGCAGGAATGATTTCCTGTGTAGTTCAGTGGTACATTTGCATGTAGGCAAAGTACAGTTTTATATGAAAATCTATAGTGTCATATAAAAATCTTATAGGACTTGATACTATACACATTTTCCCATATAGAACTATTTTCCATATAGAATTATTTTCCATATAAAACTTTTCTCACACAGTTAGTTAAATATATATTTCATTCCTGATAGGAAACGTGGGTGGTGGTGGAGTGGTTAGGGTGCTGGGCTCATGTTTGAAAGGTTGTGGGTCTAAATCCCTGTTAGATCCCCAACCTGCTAAGATCCCTGGGCAATCTTAACAACAAGTGTGCCTCTGTCCACCCAGCAGTAAAAAAAATATGTACCAGTAAAAAATACTGGAACAGTAACCTGCGATAGACTAGCGTTCCATCCAGGAGGAGTTGAACTCCTAGTCGCTTCATGCTATAAAAACCGGGGATAAGCTCCGGCCTGATGAGCCAGTAGGCTCAGGTGTAAAGAGCCAAACAAACTTACCTACCCTGTAGAAAAAAGTTTTCGGGGCACATACCAGTCTCATATTATACACAGTATTATATGCATGTACAAGGGGTGTGGTATGCAATTCAATGAATTGGTATGTTCAATGTTCTATTCGCTAACAACCCATAGATGTGGGTTTGCATGAACCAACCAGAAACATGGCATCTTTCTATCCTTGAGCAAGAACATTACCATGCATTTGAAATGTTTCCAAATAACACAAAATATCTCTTGAACTGACTTTTGTGCATGTACATGAGTGTGGAATCCTATCTGTGCTTTGTGCTTATATGTGTATATAACTTGTAATTGAAAAGCTCTATGCTCTGTAATATGCTCTGATCCCATCCCAATACGGCGTGGTGATGTAGCTAACAGCAGGCTATGGTCGCTGAACTGTGGATGTCCAAGTGGTGTTCCGAAAATGCTGCTCTCATTTTTTGCAGAATAGCACATAGTCTAAGAACAGGACCAGTCATTGACTATCCAGAGCCAAAGGCCAGAGAGCAGACAATCAGGCTAATCTGAGTGTCTGCTAGCTGCACAGAGTCGTCACTCAAGGTCAAGTTAATGCTATAGAAACTGTCTGTTCCCCAAACTAAGCAAAAATGTAAAAACACTCAGAGAGTTTGTTTTAGTAATCTTATTAACATAAATTTAAATCATACTGAATCTACAGCCAGCACCTTTGATCTAAAGATAGGATTGTAAATATTAGATCTCTCACATCTAAAGCGCTTATTGTTAATGAAATCATTACTGATCAGGAGTTTAGTGCAATGTGTTTAATATAAAACATCTAGACATGTTATACAAAAATCTAGATATAAATTAAATGCGTTTGAAATTCTATACACTAACATAACATACGTTCCTGGAAAAACTATGCCCACGCAGCTGATACCTTTATTTATTATTTACAGACCCCCAGGGCTGTACTCTGAATTCCTGTGTGAATTTGCAGACTTCATTTCAAACCTGGTTGTTTCTTTAGATAAAGCTTTAAATGTTGGTGACTTTAATATTCATTTTGATAACCCAAAAGATGGGCGGCACGGTGGCATAGTGGTTAGCACATCTGCCTCACAGCAAGAAAGCTGGTGCTTTGGGTCAAATTTACGCTATACGCTAGATAATGTAGCTCCTCTGAAAAGAAAAACAATCAGAGAGGAAAAATTATCACCCTGGAATAATGATGATACTTGAACAGAACATCCGTAAATTAGAACGAAAATGGCATCAAACTAAATTAACAGTATTCCAACTAGCATGGAAAGAGAGTCTCCTTAACTATAAAAAAAACTCTTAGTGCTTCTAGAGCAAAATATTTCTCAAATCTAATAGAAGATAACAAAAATAATCCAAAAGAGACAGATGCCTGAAAAGGAATTTTTCAATGATGAAAAAAATGATGATTTCAAAGAGTCCTGTTTTAAATTTTGTTTCTTTGCTACACTTTTCCTGAAGCTGTGACAGCAAGAGCTTTGAAATAATGGCTTAATTATTTTTTGTTAGGTTTGTGAAGTGTTGGAGGTGCAGAAATCACGACAGGAAGCATTTACTTGGATTCACTACTGGACTTCCAAAGGAAAGAAAAGCATGATTTTTATAAGCTTAAATCAGATAGCTGATAAAGAAAAAAAAACATGCGCACACAAAAAAACTCTTACTGCCTTTGTAGCAAGATCAAAGCAATGTGACATCATCAGAATGTAAACTCCAGTACATGTTTCATCAAAACGTTAAAGTAAATCTTAAACAACTGTTCTATATGTTCTATTTATCTGTTTTAATGTAACTTATGGACTTAGAACGGATAAAAAAGAGATTTCTTCTGTGCATGTGCACCATCACTGCTATTCCCGGTTTAGGATTTTGATTCTATAGTAATGTGACCAAAACATCATAGGAACCCATAGTTTTCACTTTTTCATATAGTAAACTCTAGGAGTTTGTCTGAGTTATTAGATGGAGTTGTAGTGCATGACCGGAGTTTGCCTTGGGTGTCATTTTGTATTCAGTATTCAGTTATCTTTGTATTATCATATATTTATGTCACCTGTCATTTGCAAAAGTAAATAATGAAAAGTAAGGCCAGGCAAACCTGATAATGATTTTATGATTCACGTAGTTTTTCATGTGTCTGAAAATCATTAAAGAATCACTGCTTGCTCACTGTGATATGAAGAATGTAGAGACAGGGTTAATCAACTTAGACACTGGGAGTGGACCAACAAACCTGGCTAATTTCCTGGTGTGGACATGTAGGGGCAGGTCCTTGGTGGAGAGCCAAACCTTTTGGCCGGGTGTGTAGGTAGGTGCCGGCCAGCGATGACGGTCCGCTGCTGTCTTCATGCAGGACTGCCCCCTAAAGAGCATCCGCCTGGCCATGGCCCAGATCTTTCTGCATCTCCTGACCAAGGCATGGACTGAGGGTACCGTCACCGCTTCCTTGTTGTCCGGGAAGAGTGGCGGTTGGTACCCCTGAGCGACCTGGAAGGGGGAGAGTCCGGTGGCTGCAGTGGGGAGCGAGTTATGGGCATACTCCACCCATGTGAGGTGTTTGCTCCAGGTGGCTTGGTTCTGCACCACCAGGCATCTTATACAGGTCTCCAGTACCTGGTTCAGCCACTCTGTCTGGCCATTGGACTCCGGATGGTAACCGGATGATAGACTGACAGTGGCACCCTGGCATTGACAAAACTCTTTCCAAAAACCGGATATAAACTGTGGACCCCGGTCAGAGACGATGTCTTTGGGGAGACCATGGATCCGGAAGACCTGAAAGATCAGGATGTGAGCGGTCTCTTTGGCCGAAGGCAGCTTGGGCAGGGGATGAAGTGGGTCATCTTGGAGAAGCAGTCGACCACTGTCAGCACAACCGTTGCCTTTTGATGGGGGCAGGCCCGTGACAAAGTCCAGGGAGATGTGTGACCACAGTCTGCGTAGCACGGGTAATGGCTGGAGGAGACCCATCCGGGCCTGTCTTGAAGCCTTGCTTCTGGCGCAGACAGAGCATGCTGCGACGTACTCCGCCACATTCTTGGCGAGGGAAGGCCACCAAAACCATTGCCTGACCACAAACATAGTTCGCGTGACCCCAGGACAGCCCTCTGGAGTGGGTACCCCCTGACTAGCCATCTGCACCTCATCTTCTATCTGCCAGGAAACCACTCCTACCACACGGTCGAGAGGTAGGATGGGTTCAGGTTCCTTGGCAGCCAATTCTGATTCATATAGGCTGGACAGAGCATCTGGTTTGGCGTTCTGAGAGCCCGGCCTATAGGAGAGGGTGGACCGAAAATGACTGAAGAAGAGGGCCCACCTGGGTTGCCGCGAGTTTAATCTTTTGGCCAACTTGAGGTACTCCAAGTTGTGATCTGTCCACACCAGGAAAGGCTGATCCGCCCCTTCCAGCCAATGTCTCCACTTCTCCAAGGCCACCTTGAAAGACTGAGGTGGCATGAAAATCGCATTTCTCCACCTTCACGAACAGTTTGTTCTCACATAAGCAACTTAGGACCTGGCGGACGTGACGCTGGTGGGTGGCAAGATCAGGGTAGAAAACGAGTATGTCATCCAGATAAAGGAAGACAAAGTCATTTAAGTACTCACGCAAAACTTTGTTGATGAAGCCATGGAAGACGGTGGGGGAGTTGGACAGTCCAAAGGCCATGACGAGGTACTCATAGTGGCCCGTGGGAGTGTTGAACCTGGTCTTCCACTCTTCTCCCTCGCGAATCCTGACCAGGTGGTATGCATTCCGCAGGTCCAGCTTGGTGAAAACTCGGGCCTGTTGAAGCAGCTCAAAGGCAGAGGAAATGAGAGAAAGTGGGTACTGGTTCTTTACGGTGATGTCATTCAATGCGTGATAGTCTATGCATGGCTGAAGCAAGCCATCTTTCCTTTCCACAAAAAAGAAACCTGCTCCAGCAGGTGACGAGGATGGGCGGATGATGCTGGCTCACAGCGAGGCTTCTATGTAGTCATCCATGGCCTTCCTCTCGTGGCTCAAGATGGCGTACAGTCTGACCTTGGGGATGGGGGCTCCCAGAAGGAGGTCTATCGCGCAGTCCCAAGGCCGATGAGGTGGGAGAGACATGGCTCTGGATTTGCTAGAACCTCCCTCAGGCCATGGTAGCATGGAAAGACTCTCAATAGGTCGGGATAGTCACTAATGGCCGGTTCCAGATCTGGGTTTGCCTTCCCTTTTGAGGATCTGTGAGGAGAAGGGGATGAGGCAAGACAGGATGATCTGCAGGCGGGGTCCCAGCTCCTAATCATCCCTGTCTCCCAGATTATGTTATGGTTGTGAGCTTTCAGCCACAGAAACCCTAATATGAGGGGATGATGCGTACAGCTTAGGAAGGAGATGGTTTTGGTGTGGGTTTCGCCAATAATCATGAGAAGTGTCTCTGTCCTGTGGGTGACCCTGCTTAACAGCTTGATGTTCAGACGTTGTGACGGGCTGAGAGAGTGGTTCCTCCTTGATACCCAATCTCTTGGCCAAGGAACGATCCATTAGATTTTCATCGCCCCCTGAGTCAATGAATGCCTGCATGGGAATAGCTTCACCCTTAATTAGTAGAGCAGTCAGTGTGCGGGGGGGAAATGTGTGGATGTATCTTGGCTTACCCGTGCGCTCCTCAAGCCCCGCGAACCGGATTTCTTGGCTGGACACGAATCTGCTTGATGACCAGCTTGCCCACAGTAATAGCATGCTCCCTCCCTCTGTTGGCGTTGGCGCTCTTCCGGGTGAAGCTTGGTGCATCCCAACTGTATTGGCTCCTCCTGAACGGGAGGTGGCGCTCGCTCAGTGTAGGTTCCCCTGGCGGCTCGACGACTTTCCGACTCCCTCTCCTGAAGCTGATTGTCAATCCGAATCGCCAGGTCGACCAGATCCTCGAACTCAGCTGGAGTCTCGTGTGGGGCTAGGTGGTCCTTGATCTCTTCGTTGAGCCCGCTGACGAAGGTGTCTTTGATTGCAATCAAATGAATTCCAGCCACTGTCGGCGGCCAGTGTGCAGAACTCTATTGTGTAATCGATAACCCTTTGGGACCCTTGTTGCAGCCTGAGCAGGGCCCTGGACGCTTTGCAAGCTGGGTCGTAGCTGGCGGTGGGGATGCCAGCGTGGTTGGCGGAGGTGAAGCCAGTTGTTCCAGGTTCGTGGAAATCTGCCGCAGCTGTCTGCTCAGCTTATTCACCTGCGCCCACACGTCCTGTTGAAACAGGTCCTGGCGATCTGCGAGTTGCTGCACTCCAGTCGCTATGGTGTTAAGCTGGGTCTCATGGTCTTTTATTCTTTGCTCCTGGGAGGTCCTTGGCATAGTTTCACAGTTATGAGGGAGTGTTAAAATTTTGTATATTTAATAGTTAATAGACTTCAATGTTTCGCGCACTCGTAACGTGTTGTCATGCCCCTAGTTCTATATATAGCTTGGTGGTGGTTGGATGGTTCTGAGTAAAGTAGTAGTGGTGTGTCGAAATCCCTGATTTGAATTATTTTACCCTCCTCATCAGAGCTATTACTGTGGGATGTACCATGTAACAGGTGGTGGGCTCGGTGGCTGGTCTTGGTGTCTGTCTGTTGCTGTGTCTGTCATGGTGTCCGGCTACAAATGGATGAGACAAAAACTATTTTTCTTTTTAACCACCATGGGATGTCTGATCTGCGGAGCTTTATGCATTGTTTCCAGTTCTAACTTCACTCTCTGTCCTCCTGCGTCTTTAATCCTCTTTTTGTTCTTTCTATTTTTAGCACAATAAAATAAAAAAAGCTCCCCACTTTAAATAACAGGATGACTCATCAACCCGAATTCTCATGGTTTCTATGCCCATATACATACCACCACAGGCTCAGTGTCTGCAACCAGAAACAGAATTTTTATGCTGCCGGAGATTACAATATTTCTGGCGAGACCGTATTGTGCTTTGGAGGAAATAACTTAAGTATCAGGACACACACGCACAAAAATCATTACCTCAAAAATCAGCATCACAGAAGGAAGGTCCCGAGCTCGGCGAGGGCGTTTTTTGTGTGGAGTTCACATTTTGTCCCCATTCTTGCATGGTTTTCCTCTGGACACTCTGGTTTTCTCCCACAGCCCAAAGACATGCAAATTAGACTTATTGACTGTTCCAAAATGCCCCTAAGTGTGAGTGTGAGGGTAAATGGTTGCATGTGTTGCCCTGCGATGGACTGGTGAGCTGTTCAGGGTGTACCCCACCTTCGCTCAGCGTCGACTGAGATCCTAATAGGATGAAATAATGAATGAATCATTTTGACTTGATTTTCTGCAGATAGAAGGTTCAGGAATTAAAATGGTTTTAAGTTCAGTAGATGGTCATTGTATTCATTCATTCATTCATTCATTCATTCATTCATTTGCTGAACCGCTTAATCCTAATTAGGGTCACAGGGAGGCTGGCGCCCATCTCAGCCAACTCTGGGTGAGGGCGGGGTACACCCTGAACAGCTCGCCAGGCCAGGAAAGTGGCATCTCTTCAAGGCCCTGGATAAACCCACCTGAAGTTGGCTGGGGCATTTAGTGTTACCCTGTCCCTTCCTTCTACCATTCCATCATAATGTTTGTCCAGAACATATCTCCTGAAGTACAACACCCGTGAATGCCAACCTTGGTGTGTGAATATTATCTGGGGCTGGTGAAGTGCCACGTCTGCTGAAGTACAACACCCATGAATACCGAACTTTGAACTATAAGGACAGGACAGTGATTATGTACAATCAGAGGGATCTGGATAGAGTTGAAGTTTGGAGAAGTCATCAATAAATTTTTCAAGCATTGTTAGATTTAATTGTAATCGAATACAATAGGAAATAAATAAGCATTTTATTAATTTTCAAATGATAATAGCCCTTATCTTACCTCAGGCTATGGCAGGGGCATCTGTGTACCACAGACACATTCTATTTTTATTTTTTTTGACGAAAATATCAGTAATTTGCTTCGTTTTTCTTCATGTGGAAATGACGAATGATGAGGAAAGGTAAGATGTTGAAGAAGGAAAATGTATATTTTTAAAAATCCAATGATTTACAGTCGGAGACAAAAACAGTACTTTTGTGTACTGGCCTTTTATTACCCTTAATTAATATGAATATTATATCCTCAAATAAAGAATTGCAAATCTCTAAATACACACCGAATTCACCTCAAAGCACTCAGGCCTCAAACCAAAATCACTGTCCTTGGCAACGTTTCAGGATGCTTGTTTGCCAATTATAATAATTTCCCTGGATGCTGGAATTGTATATGAATATGCTGACATAGATAAGCCTTTCTCCACAGCACTGGGCATGTTGGGTTTCTAATCCTTTTTAATTTTGAAATTGAAAAAAAGAATGCGAATGAGATGTTTTCCTGTTCCTCATTATTTCGGATTCTTACGAGGCTACGTTTTAAGGATCTTGACTGACCCAAATGTGCAACAGAGATTACTGAGTTAATTAAATATAAGATAATTTGTGCCGCTGGCACGGTGGTGTACTGATTAGCACATTCAGCTCACAGCATGACAGTCCTGAGTTTTTTTTACTACATGACCAGTCATTTTGTGCCATGAAGAAATCGACTCAGACTGTTTATGAGGAGGGTAGTAACTAAACATTTTACATTTTCTTTTTTTTAGAATAATCAGTGGGAAGCAGCATGGTGGTGTAGTGTTTAGCACATCTACCTCACAACAAGGGGGTTCTGGGTTCGCATCCTGGGCTTGGCGAGGGCAACTCTTTATACTCCCCATGCTTGCGTGGGTTTTCTCTGGGTACTCCAGTTTCCTCAAACAGTCCAAAGGCATGCAAATCAGGCTTACTGGATATTCCACATTGACCCTAGGTGTGAGTGTGAGTGTACTGTAAATGGTAGTGTTTGTACTGGCCCTGCAGTGGTCTGGTGAGCTGTTCAGGGTGTACTCTGCCTATGCCCGGTGTCAGCTGCGATAGGCTCCAGCTTCCCCATGACCCTAGAAGGATTAAGCGGTTTGGAAAACGAATTAGAGTAATTAGTGTCTGATGTACTGCTAATATTCAAATTCAAATTCATTTGTTTATTCATTTATTTGTCACATGTGCACACATGATGTCCAGTGAGTGGTTGTTGTGTGTGCAGAGTAGTGCAGGGTGTACAGAGAGTGCAAATTGTGTGTGCAACAATCAGCTGAGGTAGAATGTAATGATCATGTGTAGAGTAGGTCTATGGAGTCCAGGTACTAGGTGTTCTGGTTGAGGGCCCGAATGGCCTGCGGGAAGAAGCTCCTCCTCATTCACTCTACGCACATCACTACACACGTTAAAAACTTACACAAGACTGTGAGGTTTCTGAAGGCGCTGTAATTAAATAGAATACTTTTATGAGGCGAAAACAAATTCTGCATGAACACATCCAGAGAACGTCATTATAAATAATGAAATGTCGATGTCTTCATGGAGATGCGCTCATGTACAAAATGTACTGGGGTGTATAAATGTCAAGGCTGAACTGCTGGCACTCAACTCTGATTGTTAATCCTGTTCTTCACCAACGTCACTGTATTTATTTGTAAATATTAATTTAAATTGATTAGGGTAAATCATGAGATCTGTAGTTTCAAATTCCAAGCAGTCAAGCTTGTTTAATTTATTTCTATTTGCAGGACTGTTTTCCCTCCTTAATTTACTTATTGTCAATTCCGCATCACACACCAGCTAACAAACAGGAAGGGCAAAGGTCACGAGCTGACTGCTTTTATTTAATATCCCATGATGGTGTTACTGAGTGATTAGAGCGTATGCCTGTGAACTCAGCCAGTTAACTTTAAAGGGGGTTAACTCATGAATCTCTGGTTGGGCAAATACTCTTGATGCATATATACGCCACACAAGAGCCAAATATACAGAAGTAGTATTACTAGAACAAAATTGCTTGAATTTCCCTGCAATTTGTATATATATATACTCACGCATCAGCTCTTCCCAAACTTGTAAATGGCTCAAACCAGAATGTCTTCAGGTTTCACTCACTCTCTCATTCAGTCACTTCCTCACTCACTAACTTACTCACTTACTAACTCAGTCATTAATTCACTTCCTCACTCACTTACTGACTCACTCATTAATTCACTTCCTCACTCACTCACTAACTCACTCATTAATTCACTTCCTCACTCACTTACTAACTCAGTCATTAATTCACTTCCTCACTCACTTACTAACTCAGTCATTAATTCACTTCCTCACTCATTCACTAACTCACTCATTAATTCACTTCCTCACTCACTATCTTTCTCTCTCACTCACTAACTCACTCATTCACTTTCTCACTCACTAACTTACTCACTAACTCAGTCATTAATTCACTTCCTCACTCACTAACTTATTCTCTCACTCACTAACTCACACATTCACTTCCTCATTCACTAACTCACTCACTCACTCACTCCCTCACTCATTCACCTTCTCACTAAATCACTCATTAATTCACTTTCTTACTCACTAACTCACTCATTCACTCCCTCACTCACTCCCTCACTAACTCACTCATTCACTTCCTCACTCACTCATTAACTCACTCATTAATTCACTTTCTCAGTCACTAACTCACTCATTAATTCACTTACTCACTTACTAACTCATTAATTCACTTACTTACTTACTAACTCACTCATTAATTTACTTACTCACTCACTAACTCACTCATTAATTCACTTACTTACTTACTAACTCATTAA
>JAQMYF010000008.1:1226016-1237833 GCA_030014195.1 Neosilurus mollespiculum
AGAACACCATCCCTACAGTGAAACATGGTGGTGGCAGCATCATGCTGTGGGGATGTTTTTCAGCAGCAGGGACTGGGGAACTGATCCGAGTCAAAGAAAAGATGGATGGTGCTAAATACAGGGATATTCTTGAGCAAAACCTGCTTCAGTCTGCCTGTGATTTGAGACCAGAATTGAGGTTCACCTTCCAGCAGGACAATGACCTGAAGCATACTGCTAAAGCAACACTCGAGTTGTTTAAGGGGAAACATTTAAATGTGTTGCAATGTCCTTGTCAAAGCCCAGACCTCAATCCAATTGAGAATCTGTGGTTAGGCTTGAAGTTTGCTGTTCACAAGCGGAAACCATCCAACATGAAGAAGCTGGAGCAGGTTTGCCTTGAGGAATGGTGGAAAATCCCACTGGCAAGATGTGGCAAGCTCATAGAGACTCATCCAAAGTGACTTGCAGCTGTAATTGCCGCAAAAGCTGGCTCTACAAAGTACTAAAGTTTTCTGTTATTTTGTCCTATTTGTTGTTTACGTCACAATAAAAAAAAAAAAAAATCACATATTCACACACAAAGTCGTAGGCATGTTCTGTAAATGAAATGATGCAAACCTTCAAACAATCCATTTTAATTCCAGGTTGCAAGGCAACAAAACATGAAAAACATGGCTCAGTGGTAAGGCTCTGGTTTACTGATCAGAAGGTTGAAGGTTCAAGTCCTGGTCACTGTTGGGTCATTGAGCAAGGCCCTTAATCCTTAATTGCTCAGTCACCCTGAATAAGGGCGTATGCCAAAAAGCCATAGATAAATGAAAAAAGGTACAATCTTAGAGTCTGATATAAAAACCCTTGCAGGAGAACACCAGCGAATTAGCCTAATGTGCATGTGTTTGGACAGTTGTAGGGCACCAGAGTATAAGGAAGAAAACCCACACAAGCACGAGGAGAACATACAAGCTCCACACAGAAACACCCTCATTGAGCCTGGGACTCGAACCCAGGACCTCCAAGCAGTGAGCAAGGCATGCTAACCCCTAATCCAGAGCAATAGAAGTAACAGATAAATAGCCTTGAACACCTGAGAGCAGAGAGTGCTACGGATTATTCGCTGTAATACTGACAGTGACAAAACCCTGTACAAAATAATACGGAACACAGTATAGCTTTCTTGTAAACACAGTTTACTTCCCTCCATTTTTTTTTCTTTCCATCAGTTCTCGGTGCGTGTATGTATTACTATAGCAACCAGCTCTCTGTGGATTAGAGATCATCAGCATGGACACACAGATCGAATCTGATCACTCGTTTCTGAAGACAGGAAGAGCTTGTCTGAAACTTCAGCTTGTTCCTAGTTCATTTCCCGTGAATTCCCATTTCTTTCTCTTTCCACTAACAATGATGTTTCTGCATGAGAGGGCTTCACACAGACTGCACTTAATGCCAACACTTCCATCCATTCTGTGTTTTCCTGCCTTCTTCAACAATCAACACACGTCAAAAAGCTCTCCAGTCACTGAAACAGTTACTTTATTTAATATCCTCACACAGCACCACCATCCACCACGTAGTCCACAGCTGTGGGCAGTAGGGCAACCACATGCTCCAGGATAAAGGTGCAGTTCTGGAGGGTTTATCCAGTTCCTCCTTTCTGTGTTTTTTTCCTAGGGCTTAGTTTCGCCTGCAAGGATTTTCAAATCAGATTTTGAGATTGCATTTTTTTTTCATTTATTTATGGCTTTTTGGCAGACACCCTCATCCGGAGCAAATCACATTTTTATGTAATTTATACAACTGAGCAGTTGAGGTTTAAGGGCCTTGCAAAAGGCCCAACAGTGATCAGGGCTTGAACCCCGAACCTTCTGATCAGTAAACTAGAGCCTTACCACTAAGCCACCACTGTCAACATCACCACCAGCACATCCTGTAAACACATTACAGCTACCAAATCAAGATGTCCATTTAATTCCCGAAACTAATCCTGGGAATGATTGTTAAATAGTGATTGAGTGAAAACAGTGACTGTAGTAGCCGAGGTCAGATGGAGTGTTTTTGCTAAATGAGTATTGTTTACCTTCTTTTATTTCTTTAAGTTTTTTAATACATGCTTTAATATGACTACATGGATGGTGAAAATGTCCTGAAGTTCTCTAGTCAGACATTACAAGCTGTTAAACGAGCTGGCTTGCCATGTCCCCGTCAGAGGATGTGTGTGAGATTAGGTGGAAGCTTCTGTTATTAACCACTTGTAACAATTCCCAAATTCAGGACACAAGAGACAGAGAGGCAGACAGACAGTTCACTCTGCTTATTTCCTTAATTAAAATCAGCTGTTCCCTTTTCAGAGCCCTTTTACCGTAGTGTGCAGTGAAGATTATACACCACCACTTTAGTCTACAAAGGCTCCTAATAAAAAGAAGTAAAAAATTACTTCTCTATAATTTTTTGCTGAAAATGTATTGAACAATACTACTGTAGTCATTGGCATGTATTGTAGGCATGTATTGTATTGTAAAGCCAGATACCAAGGCCATCCACCATTGGCATTCTTCATGCAGTGGAGCCTTTGGACCGGGTTGTGGTCAGAACACAGAGTAAAAGGGTGCCCCAGTAGGTAGAATCTGAGAGTGAGGTCCGCCCACTTGATGGCAGTGCACCCTTTCTGTATAGTGCTGTTCTTGCTCTAGTTTGCCGAAGGTTTGTGGCTGATGTACAGCATGGGGCATTACACCCCCCTTCACCACCTGGGACAAAACAGCCCCCAGACCTGTGTCATATATGATCGTCTACAGGACAAAAGAATCAGGTGCATGCAACAGCACCCCACACACCAAGCCATCTTTACCTGGCTAAAAGCCTGTTTGCATGGTTCTATCCTTGGGACTAGGTCTGGTGCCCCCTTTTTGGTAATATGGTTCTGGCAGCCCATAATCGCTACTGTATAATCAATTTGGTAATGCACCTGCCTGTGACCCAAATGGCAGCCCAGACACTCTACTTTCACCCACCCATCACATAGGATTTTTGGGTTTGCTGCATCACATGGCTCTCAGGACAGCTCTGTGGTTTTGTGGATGCCACTGCCAACCGTTACTGCAGATGATGAGGTCATCTAGGTAGGTAGTGGCATACACATTATGTGGGTGGAGAATTCTGTCCATGAGACATTGACATGTCATCAAGGTTCCAAACCATTTAAAACGAAGTGTCACAAATTGGTGTAATCCAAACAGTGTGGAAATGGAAGTTTTCTCTCGGGATTTCACACTCAAGGGAATCTTCCAGTATCCCATTAAACCCTGTGTCGAATAAAATCCAGCCGCGCATAACCGATCAAGCAGTTTGTTAAGGTGAGGCATGGAATAGGCATCGGATTTAGACACCTCGTTGACTTTTCCACACAGAACCAAACCAACCCTTTGTTTCAAAACCTCTGGGCAACTCCTTGATTACTACCATATCAAGCATGACTGTGAAGCACATGGTTCTCCTGAACCACATTTTTCTTGTGTTCGTGGAGTCTGTACGGGTGTCTGCATACAGTCACGCCAGGAGGCTCGTACAACCCGGTACAGACAAGAACACATCTGCACATTACTTTTGTAATTGTGCAACCTGTGCCTTCTGAGATGGCGAGAAGTGGTCTTCATGGGGGACCGAGGTGAATTTGGTTGCATTTTTGGTAACCTCTGGTCTCAGCTCCGCCCTCAACTGAACCATCTTCGCCAGAGACACGGGAACCTCTCTCCATGATTGAGGTGGTATATTTGACATGCGTCTTCTCTGTTGGTGCGTTCAATCTCATAGCTGATGTCCCCCACTTGCTGTGTGACCTCAAAGGGCTGCTACCTTGCTACTTTGTAAGCATTTTACAACTTGATGTATGCATTAAAACAAGCACTTTGTCTCCCAGATTCCCTTATATGCTCATTCTCATTATACAGTCGGGCTTTTCGTTCTTGAGCCTGTAGCACATTCTCCTGGGTAAAGTGACTGATGGTGTGGTGGTTTGCTCTGTCTAGATGTGCGTCACGTGGGTGCTGGCTATTAATAATAATTTAAAGGGGGAAAAGCCTGTGGAGGCCTGTGGGGCCTCCCTCACTGCAAACAAGAGGTCATTTAACCACTTATCCCTGTAGATTATCCAGCTGGAAATCGCAACATACTGCGCACTATCGATGGACATTACTTCGAAGAGACTAACTGCTGCCTCGATGCTATGCATTTTTTGCCCCAACATTTTATACTAACAGGTGCCAGCAGACATATATGAACATGATGAGTGAGTAAGTATTTAATAAACACAAATAAAGGCCCCAAATAATAGACCAAACCCGCTCTAAAGATTCTTACAATTTCTATGCCCCATCACCTAGTGACTACCTACCCGGTTTACCTATCCCTCTGGACAAATGTAGGTTTGACTTTGAATGCAGTCCTGTTTCTCTAGTACTTAAGGCTCTTAAAGCTGACCCAGAGAAACTGGTCCTGACAGTCTTGGACCCTCTTTATTTAGACTGGCAGCAGACATTATTGCAGAACCTGTAACATGCATTTTTCATTTGTTTCTTTGTTTCACTGTCATTCCTGATGTCTGAGAATGCTGTTGTCATTAAGGGTTAAGGGTGTAAGTCGTTCTGGATCGTTAGTTGCTTTGGGTGTCTCCAATCAATGGAGAAGACAAAAATACATCTATGGCAATGGCAATGAAAATATGACTTATCCAAAAAAGCATCTTGCACCTTGGTTCAGCTTCCGGGTAAGTTGATTCAAGTAACTGGATAAATTAAGCCTCCTGGGGGTAAATTGACTGATTTACTTGTTCTAGTTTAAACCCTAGCATAACAAAGAAAGTCTTAACGGTATCTTTAAACAATATAAAAACAAACCAAATACAGGTTTATAATTCACAGTAATTTCATGTAAAATGTGAAAATTTTCATACATCATTGTTCATACATCAACGATATCAGCATTTCATTGGTGTAGTGATTATCACGTCTGCCTTATAGCAAAAAGGTCCTGGTTACGATTTCCGAGATCGGGTGTTACTGTGTGGAGTTCGCATGTTCTCCCCCATACTTGCAAGTGTTTTGTTTTTGTGCTCATACTTGCAAGTAAATGTACATTAGGCTAACTGGGTGTTCCAAATTGACCCTTGGTGTGAGTGTACGTGTAAATAGTTGTGTGTGTTGTCCTGCGATGGTCTGGTGACCTGTTCGTTATACACTACTTTCGCCCAGTGTCAGCGGAGATAGGCTCTAGCCTCCCTACTAGTTACCCTACTAACAAAGCCTACTATAACAAAACTCAGCCGACTCTGGGCAATGGAGGGATACACCCTGGACAGCTCGCCAGGCCATCACAGGGCTAACCAGGATTAGCCAACGTATTATTATTATCAATGCCAACTTTCCAATAAGAACAATTCAGAATATGATTAATCTCTTACGTGTTAGTTATTAATGTGTACTTATTCACTCAAATCATGGAACCTTACACTTGTAGCACACTAATTACAAGCTGGTAAGGTAGCACTGAAATGTATTAGCCAATTAGAAGACTGTAGCATCATTACTCAGCAGCCTGTGTTACATCAGTGCCAAAATATCCAGGCTTGTATCTTCAAAATAAGATGAGATGGGTTTTCCTTGAAAGAGAGGAAGACGTTGGAATGTTGAACCAACAATCTGGCATTGTGCTAAAGGGTTTTGGCTGATTAGTATGAAAAGATGGTTCTTAGCTGTCTGGTTTCTATAGAATGCTATATAATTTTAAGCCCCAGAGAGCTTCACCAGAAACTCCTGGAGCAGTTTTACTGGCATCTACTGGAAACATTACAAGGTCATCACCTTGTCTAAATTGTTCTGGTCTCACAGCTTCATCCACTCGAGAAAATCCACCACATCACCACACGAGTAGGTGTTTTCTTCCCAACGTAGCCGTAGCAAAGAACATAGCTTACAGGTCCTTGCTAAACATGGCTTGGGTTTTCATTCTCAATTGCACCTACTTTCATACTCAACAACGTACTACTCAACATTCTACCCCTCATGGCTGCAGGGGAATATGAAGTGCTCCTGTCTCCATGCAGATCCTCCAGCCTTTTGAGGTTGAAGTCGCTTCTTCACACATCCTTTTGTGGGAAAAGTGCCATGTCATTTAAAAAAATGAATAAATGAATAAAATAAACATCCTTATCCCACCACTTTGAGCTCTTCTCCATCCTAGCCAAAGTGAAATGAAACGCACTTGCAGAATTTATGATCAAATGACAATAAATGTGTACTGCTTCTTAGATACAAGGGGTGGGGGCGACATGCCCATCAGCACAACTTACCCCACTCTCCACTATGTGTTTCCTCTCTTGAAATGGTGCCCCTTAAGTCACATTCACACAAGAAGTGAACACTGCTCACGAGATCGCCTATTTTACACAGCCTATGGAGGTCTATGGTTTGGGGAACTCAGTATTTGGGGGCATCTGTCAATCAATGGTATCTTTAAGCTCTGATTGATTATCACTCATATGAAAGTTGAAGTCTGTACACGCCCACTTTGTGTCACTTGGGGAAATTTTGTCTCCTGTTGATCATTTAACTGGCGAACCTTAACTTTGTATGGTTTCTTGTTGCTTGTTGCTTCTTGTGTGGATGCAGCTTTAAACTTGACATTTACTGCTCACTTTTTTTTTATTTTTTAAATCTTTCTGTTTTTACAAAGATCTTGGAGTCTTTAAATTCTCAGCTTAAGGGCTTTCTGGTGAAACACAGCATGCTTAGTCCAGGACAGTCAGGATTTAGAGCCCAGCATAATACTATTACTGCAGCCACCCTGGTGCTAAATGACATTATCAGTGCTCTAGACAAAAAAAATGAGCAGTGCTGTCCTGTTCATTGACTTGTTCAAAACCTCTGACACATTGATCCCTTTATTCTGCCTGACAGATTTCCGGACATTGTTTTGACCACAAAAAGAACCCAAACCGTCTTTACTGAAGGTCACTTACTCAATCATTTACTCATTTGCTAAACCGGTGTCCCTCAAGGGACCAGCCTTGGTCTGGTTCTTTTCACAATTTATATAAATACCATCATCTCTGCTGTGGAGAAAGTTAAAATCCAATTTTATATAGATGATAGAGTTTTATATTGCTCCGCCCCCTTCCCTGGCCCCTGACTCCTATCTCAGCCGACACTGGGTGAAGGCATGGCACATCCTGCATGGCTTGCCAGACCATCACACATACCCATTTACACTCACACTTAGGGGAAATTTGGAGCAACCCATTACCCTAATGTGCATGCTTTTGGACTTTGGAAGGAAACCAGAGTTCCCTGAGTAAACCCACGCAAGCGCAGGGAGAACATGCAAATCCCACACAGAAACACCTGTGCTTGGGACTCGAACACAGAACTTTCTTGCTGTGAGCCGGATGTGCTAACTGCTACATGAAGGTCATAGTTTGAAATCTTTAGAGATCAGGAATGGTGTCCCTCAGGGGTCCAGTCTCGGTCTAGTCTTTTTCACAATTTATATAAACACCATCATGCTGTGATGCTGTGGAGTAAGTTAAAATCCATCTTTATATAGATGATGCAGTTGTATGTTGCTCCGCCCCCTCCCTGACTCAAGCTTCTCATTTTCTCCAGCAGTCGTTTCATTAATTATAGGCTGCCCTCACTAATCTCAAACTGATTCTAAATGCTGATAAAAACCAAGGTTGTGCATTTTATCTCTGCCCACTATTACCGCCCCCATCCTATGCACTCTGGATGGGAAAAAAGTATTGAGAAAGTTTTAGCTTATAAATATCTAGGTTTGTGGTTTGATGAGAAGCTTCACCCTGAGAATTTGGTGAGAAAATAGAGAGTGAACCTTGACTTTCATCTTAGAAATAGATCTTGTTTTACTCGTGAAGAACCTGGTTAATGCTATTTTCCTTTCAGTGTTGAATTATGGGAATGTTTTATATATATATATATATATATTCTGGAACTACTTTCCAACCTCCCATAACTGCACTATTTTAGTCCAAATTCCAAATCCCTTACTCATCACTGCCTTCTTTATGAAATGTCTTATGGTTTTACCTCTCTTGGTCTTCATAGATGAATTCCCTGGCACATTTTATTTGCAAAGCTGTGATCTAATTATCTCTGTTCTCTATTAAACTAGAGTTGCAGTAAGTACAACTTGTGTTACAGCAATACCTTGCTGGTAACCATAGTGAGTGGCATGGTGGCATAGTAGTTAGAAAGTTTGTTTCACAGTAAGAAGGTCCTGGGTCCGAGTTGAGGATCGGCAGCGAGGGCATTTCTGTGTGGAGTTTGCATGTTCACCCTGTGCTTCCATGAGTTCCCTTCAGGTAAGCTGGTTTCCTCCCACAGTCCAAAGACATGCTAATTATCACATTTGGCTAACTGGCTGTTCCAAATTGACCCTATGTGTAAGTGTGAATAGTTGTGTGTGTTTTGCCCTGTGATAGGCTGGTGAGTTGTTCAGGGTTTACCCCGCCTTCACCCTGAGTCGGCTGTGATCCCCTCAGATTGCAACTTCTAAAATGTAGGTAAAAACCACCTGATAAGGAAAATATACATTTGTTCTTGTGTAACAGAAGAGTTTGGAAAGCTTTCCTTTCGTTTTACTTTAAGGGATTGAAGAGAGAAGATTATACATTTCCAATAACCCTCCTCCTTTTTGCCTAATATTATAATACTGACTTTAATGAGGCTCTCTTATTACTCAACCACTGCATATCGTGTTAGTGTATTCTTTCCTGTTTTCCTGTAGGGCTCCCCTAAAGACATTATGATCTCAGTGGGACTCATCTGGTAAAATAAATGAAAAACAAATAAAATAATTATATACTACACAGGAATCTGTGTGATCTGATTGGTCCCCATTAGTGGTGGTATTAGATAATGCTTGAATCAAAATGATGGGCACTCACAGTTTGCACAGTCACTTGAAGCAGGCAGAGTCCTGCTTTAAAAATGGAAAAACAAAACCAAAAATCTAATTTTTGTTTGCTTCGTGTATGTTTCCAGGTATCATATGCTAAAACTTTATATGAAGTATAAAACACACCCTTATAGAGCATGTGTTTCTTGTAGTATGTAATAAAACTTAATTAGTACAAGAATTACTAGTAATAGTAAAAAAAAAAAAATTAAAAAAAACCAACAACAACAACAACAAAAAAACGCGGTTAGCAACACACAGTGCACTATGTCATGGTTAAAAAAAAACCCAAACAATAAATGTCTTGATTATATTATCATTATTTTGTATGCTTCCGTGTGGTATACACTAAAACAATTATTTGCCTCAGGCTCGGTGGATGTGGCTGAAAAAAAAATTCCCTAAACGCTCCGTCTCTATTCCGAGACTATTCGGAGACACATCACCTTTGCTGAGAAATTGTTAAATATAAGCTTGAAAATAACGAGCCATGTATCATTTTACCTATTTACTCACTCACTCACTTGCCGAAATGCTTATTCACACAAGGGTCATGTGGAGGCTGGAGCTTATCTCAGCCAACACTGAGCAAAGACGGGGTACACCCTGAACAGCTCGCCAGACCAACACACACACACACACACACACACACACACACACACACACACACACCCATTCATGCTCACAATCCCAACTAGGGGCAACATGGAACAGCCAACTAGCCTAACTTGCCTGTCTTTGGTCTGTGGAAGGAAAGCAAAATACCCAGAGGAAACCCATGCAAACTCCACAAAGAAATGGCCAGAAGACAGAAATGCTTGAACCCTGGACCTCCTTGCTGTGAGGCTGACATGCTAACCACTACACCACCGTGCTGCCCATTTTAACTACTGAAGGAAAAATATACATTCCATACATTCATCACAGTACATCACAAAGGGAGGTTATAGGTTCTGATTTGATGTGTTTAAAAGAAAAAATGTCTTTAGTTACAGTATATAATACCAGAGGTTTGTATGAGCTTCCATCCCAATGTCCAGCTATGCTTCTAGAAACAGTTTTATATTTCATGGCTCTGCCCTCAGGGGATAAACTGGCCTTCTTGAAGCTGGTAGCTTCAGGGTTACTCTAAGCCTCCAAGCAAGCTGGGTGAGCAGTCTCCTGGGGTACCTATCAGATAAGCTCAAGAGCTAAAGAACATCTCAAGTTTCAGGCCATTTATGAACATCTCAGGTATCCGGCAGGCAGAAAGCATGGTTTTTATAAACCAAATGAATCTCCTGAATTTCACCATGACCTATTTCAAAGTGCAGAGTATATGAAGAAGCTTCAATACTGATCAGTGGACCCATCATATCTCTGGGGAAGCAGTAAATACAGACAGGGATGGGTTATCAAAAGCCAGAACGGTGCTAGAATAAGACTGTGAATAGAAATTCATTTCTAAGATAGCAAGGACATGTGGAAAAATAGAACGATGGACACAAATCAGTATTCATGAGATAATGACCTCTGGTGGTGAAAGGGGGGGATCGGCAGGTGGCGGCTGTTCCATTTTCTCGCACTGTGCATGAAACAAGGAGATAGGATTGCTTTAAGGAATTGTCTTTTGTAATAGATATGCTTTATTTTCTTCCTTTAAGGATTCAAAGCAATGTCTGATAAAAAAATAATCATTCAAGCTATAAATAATGCTTGGATTGCAGAATAAAAACTGCACACACTGGCTGTCAGTATGACATTCTGGTGGCTTAGCGGTTATGGTTCCAGCATACTGATCAGAAGGTCATGGGTTCAAATCAATGGCAAGCGGAGGCACTGTTGAGCCCTTCAGCGAGCCCCTGGGCAAGGGCACTGTGTCACAGCTAACATGGTACCCCAGGTCCCTAACAAACAGATATATGAGGAAAGTTTGTTCACTGTAATGTATTTTTATGTGTGATACGGGCTGCATGAAACTTTATTTAAAAATCCCAGCTGGGCGTAATCACCGCATGATTAATTCTATGTTTAAGCAATTAGCATGCTAAATGTGTGTGTGCTCTATATTCAACTGGAGGCGTGTACAACATTGAAGCCGCACGGCCGTCATACTGGTTCTCCTAGTAACTGTCAAAGCATGCCTCACATATGAATCTAGAGCACCATGGGGCTTCTCTGACTGATTTGACAGAAGGTTAATATAATAAAATATATTTTCCCTAGTTTGCAAAATCAAGACATGAATTCAAACTATTATTATGACTTGAACAAAATGTATAACTCACTCTTTTGCTGAATACTTTATTGGGAAAGCAGGGAGGCTGGAGCCTATCTTAGCCAACTCTGAGCGAAGGCAAGGTACATCCTGAACATACGCATACGCAACCATTCACACTGACATTCACGCTTTGGGGAAATTTGGAACAGCCAACTAGCCTAATGTGCATGTCTTTGGACTGTTGAAGTACCTGGAGGAAACCGACACAAGCACAGGTAGAACATTCTATCTCCACAAAGAAACTCCTGAGCCCTGGACTTGAACCCAGGACCTCCTTGCTATGAGATGGATATGCTAACCACTACACCACCTTGGCATACTTATAATGAAATGTCTCCCCCTAGTGGGCATCTCCTTTTGGCGCCCACTAAATATTGGCCTTTTTTGGGAGTTTGGGATTTTTTTAAAAACATTACCCCAGGCACAGGTCACCTACATGATTTAATTGGTTCTTCCTAGGCCCTCCACCAAGCTTAATGAGGGTACATACAATAGTTCTGTATGGTTCTGCTACAGATGTGATCAACATGTCGTCATTTTCTGAACCGCTTATTCCTAATTAGGGTCGCGGGGAGGCTGGCGCCCATCTCAGCCGACTCTGGGCGAGG
>JAQMYF010000008.1:1264058-1281558 GCA_030014195.1 Neosilurus mollespiculum
TCCTCACATCTCCTCACCTCACATCTCCTCACATCTCCTCACATCTCCTCACCTCACATCTCCTCACATCTCCTCACATCTCCTCACCTCACACCTCCTCTCCTCACATCATCCTCACCTCACATCTCCTCTCCTCACATCTCCCTGAAGAACCTCTTCATCTCGACTAACCTGAGTCTTCGTGTACATGTTATACACTTGTTCCTGTTCTCTCATTTGCAGCATTCCACTCACCTATTTGTTTAATGCTCCCTGCCAAACCAGTTTGCATGTACAGCCTGGACATCTGAAGTCATTTACATAAAGTGACTCACGTTCGTTTTATTTCACTTCCAGTCTGAAACATTTACAGAAGTGTTCGTACAGCAGTGAGATGATTTGATGTGTCTGTGTTTAAGCACTTTAATTCAATACTATAATTATTCCCTTTTGTGCGCAGCTCTGAAACGCCTGCAGTCCAACCTCGTATCATTTCTTATTCCATCTCAGGTTACTTCTTTCTTTTTTTTTCTATTTTAAAGTGTTTGAGTGATTGAGCTTTTTTTTGTATATATGTATAATTATTATTTTTTTGTGGTCACTTGAGAATATAATAAAATATATATTAATGAGTTAAGAAGCCAGTGTTGTGTTTTTTCTTGTTTATACTTTATATGTCTCTGCTAAAGTATAGTTAAACACTGTTGGTTAAATTAGCAAGCTAATCTTCTAATGTTTTTAAACATTTTTAATATTATTTCATTTCAGTACAACACAAATGTCTCAAATCACCAACACACTCATTACCTCCACCAGAAGGTTACGTTTTCACCTGTGTTGGTATAGAAATTTTTTTTTGTGCAAAATAACTTTTTTTTTTCTAGAGTAGGCTGTGGTACAACTTGCAAGCCATTAAAATTTGTAGGCAATCTGTGCATGGGATCATGTGGAAAAAATCCCAAAACTTCAAGGCCAGTTGTTTGTGGCATAATGGTCATCAGATGCCCACTAGGGGGAGACATTTCATTATAACTATGCCAAGTTATAATAATCCATTTGTGCCTTGTGGAGGTTCCTTATACTCTGTGAGTGTCTTTCCAGTTAATGCTATAAATAGTTACCTGTTATCGATTAGTTTGCTTGTTTAATATCTATAAAAATACTAATTTTGCTATTGTGTACAAAGGACTCTCGAAAATTAAGTTTATTGTATATTACAACAGGCAGCATGGTGGCATAGTTGTTAGCACATTCATCTCACAGCGAGAAGGTCCTGGGTTTGAGTCCCGGGCGTTTCTTTGTAGAGTTTACATGTTCTCCCCATGCTTGCAAGTATTCCCTCCGGTTTCGTCCCACAGTCCAAAGACGTGACCTAATGCTAACTGTCTTTTCCGAATTGCCCCTAGATATGAGTGTGAATAGCTGTGTGTGTGTGTGTGTGTGTGTGTGTGTGTGTGTGTGTGTGCTGCCCTGTGATGGACTGGCTAGCTGTTGAGGGTGTTCGGCCCCTTCGCTCAGAGTCGGCTGGGATAGGCTCCAGCCTCTCCGCGACCCTAAAAGGATTAAGCAGTTTTGTAACTGAATGAATGTTGTTTATAGAAAGCAGCAGGTTTTAAAGTGTATTGTTCAGATAAAGTCTTCAGGCTTCAAGATCTCAGTGCTGTAATATTTAATCCCAGATAATGATGGAGCTGAAAGTTTAATAGAGGAAAAATAATCATGCAGATATCGAGTTTTAATAATAAACAAAAAGTAGTGTATTTGTATTTTTTTAACAAACCTCCTAAACAATATCCTTAGATTTTTCCCCTCTCGTTGCTGGATGAAAAAAGATTTATTTATAGGATTGAACAGGCTGCTGTGTCACGTGACCCAGCTCTTTACGCCTGTGTGGATGTTTCACTTCCTGATTTCACTTTCTGGAGCGCGCGAGTCCCGGAAATAAACTTTATATAGACAGTAAACAGGTCTCTCTCTCTCTCTCACTCTCTCACACACTCACACACACACACACACTTTACACTGAACCCGCTGACTGAGCCCCATTCAGGAGTTTGTTTGGTTTGTTCTGTACAGTGTAAGTAATGCTGCTTTATAAAGGACTCATATTTACTAAAATAATGTCACATTAAATGCTCGAACTTTGATTGATAAAAAATATCTGTCGCCATGGAAACGTCAATAACCATTTATTACCGTGTTGTTATTCTATATTTTTAAACAGGCATGTCGGTGGGCTACTAATTCCTCTCAGGTTAGTGTAGCTGTGGTGGTAAAGTTGATGTGATGTTTGGTTTATTTGTAGTCGGAATTCTTCCTATTAAACCGCCGACCGGATTATAATTAATCAAATACTATTGAAATAAATTAAAGTGAGTTATTTAGCTCTTAAATGACGCATAACACGTTCCACATTTGTGTACATTTATCGGTTTAATCAAAGATTGAAATTCAGAAGTCATGTGTGTTTGTTTGTTTGTTTGTTTGTTACTCTACTTCCGGTGTAAATAAAATTATTTATAATAAATTCTCATGATTTATCAAATAATGCTTATAAGATGAGGTAAGGGTTATTTTTAACTGCAAATAATAAAACAGCATTCAAAAGAAATAATAATAATAAACTTTATTTATTTATTATTTTAATTTATTTAGCATAAATTTAGATTTTTTTTTTTTAATTAACTCCAGTTATTTTACTCATGAATAATTTCACCAAGATAAAATAAATAAATAAATCTATTTTTAGAGAGCATTTTCATTTCTGTGAATAATTTTTTCCCGTAGATTCATTCGAGTCAGAAGAATATTTTATAATCATGAGGCTGGTGTGGAGGAGGCTTCACTACAGTAATATGTGGAATACTTTTTAAACACGCTGTTTAATGGTAGTATACATGCCCTACCCCTCCGTTATTGTATAAATGTTCCTTTAAAGTACATTTTAATACACCAGCTTTGGGATTGTACTCTTTTATATACTCTTGGTATGAGTGGAGTACTGTTATCATGTTGTTTTGTATGGTCGGTCCAAAGCAATGCACGTTAATTGTTTAACGCTAATTGGCTGGTCCGGATTGCCCCAAGTTGTCCGTGTGAACGGTTGTGTGTGTGTGTTGGTTGTGCGGTGGTCTGGCGAGCTGTTCAGGGTGTACCCCATCTTCACCCAGAGTCAGCAACCTTCAGCCTCCCCAGGACACTGTTTATTATGGTAGCGTAGGTGAGCCGTTGATTTGTGTGCTCTGTAAACCAGTGGTGTTAGTGTCGCTGTTATTCAGGGTACGTGCAAAGAAGGTGACATGGACAACTGGCTTCTCCAGTGTGGTAGTGTAAGCGTAATGCTGTGCACACTACTTGGTATAATAGTGTAGGTGTCATGCCATTCTGACATCCCACTAGCTACTTTAAAGCAGATCTCCTGCTGTTGTGATGTATTGAACCTACTGCGTGTTGTTTAGACTCTAAATGAAAGCTTTAGGTGAGTTAGGTTTGTGTTTCCTGCATTATTGGAATCAGTAGGAAGACCTGATTTATGATATGAGACGATGAGAATAACCAGCGTCAGTGCTATTGTTCATCCTGCTGATAGTGCTTTGGCCTCATTCTCATCCTCATTCCTTTTCCTCATTTTTCACCCTGTTCCTCTTCCAGTGTGGAGTGGTTGAATGAGTCAGTTGTGACGAAGAGCGAGCAGCACTGAATCAGGACAGAGAGTGTGAAACGCAGCGAGTGTGAGATGGAGGAAGCGTACACAGCTCTGTATCAGGAATTCCTGCGTCTGCAGATACTGTGTGTGAAACAGGCTGAAATGTTACAGCAGCTCATCGAGACACTGAGAAGACAAGGTACGTTCACACCCAGGACTCTGACTCAGCTATCATTCATATAAACACGGACCAGTTTTACAGTAAGTACGACGCGCAGCGGAAACAGCCACAAGTACTGGAATCTAGGAGCGATCACACTTTACTGGAAAGATAATAATAATTATAATAATAGTAGTACAAACTGATTATTCAGATTCATGTTTGAAGTTCAACTTAATTTCTCATGATACTTCACAGACTAAAGAGCACAGTGTACCAAAGGAAATCTTGCACAAATTAAACGTTAAATGATTTGAACAGATAGCATATGATTTATCATTATAACTTTTCACGTTGAGATTTAAGGCCACGCCTCCTTTATTGTGACTGATACACAGAGGTCACACCTCCTTCACTGGGACTGATACACAGAGGCCATGCCTTCTTCATTAGTACATATGTACATACATAAGCCACGCCTCCTTTAATAGTACTGATAAACAGAGACCACCTTCCTTCTTGTTCTCCCTCAGGTGTGACTCCGGTCGTTAACGGGCATTTTGAAGACTTGTATGCTGAGCTGGTCCAGTACAGACTGGAGAAGTTCGTCCACATGGAGAATCGAGCAAAAGCAGCTTACCACCAAGTGCATCACACACACCTCCCTACTGCTCAGACACACACGCCGACTGCTCAGACACACACGCCAACTGCTCAGACACACACCCCGACTGCTCAGACACACACCCCGACTGCTCAGACACACACCCCGACTGCTCAGACACACACCCCGACTGCTCAGTTCCACACCCCGGCTGCTCAGACACACCCCTCTGCTCTTCAGACACACCTCCCAGTTTTATACCCTGCAGGTATTACAGATATCAGTCAGTTTTATAGTTATTCTACTGTACTGTTGTTTTTTTTTTTTTTTTTTCCAGAAAATCAGTTTGAAGTGCAGAAACTTAAACTTTCCCCCAAATTATTACAGTTCTGTAAATAAACATGAGAATGAGAACATCGCATGTTAAAAAGCATTCAACATTTTTGTCTGTGAGTGCTGAGTAGTGAATACTGGAGAAGAATTTACACCGTCATGGTTTGAATGATTTTAAATCCACTGTGTGTGTGTGTGTGTGTGTGTGTGTGTGTGTGTGTGTGTGTGTTGGGTTCCAGGTGATTGTGTGGTTTCACCACTTTCTGGAGCTCTGAACAGACTCCACCTGGAGCCCACGCTGGAGAAATCGGAGGTCGAAGGATTGGCGTCGGTGCCAGGACCGTGTGAGACGGAGGAGCGCAGTATTCTGGATGAGTTACGACAGGTTGAACAGCGCTGGTACAACAGTCAGACATCCAAACAACAACAACACCAACGGGTAAACCTCACCAGATCCCTTCTGTTTAATTTCACTTCCTACAAGCTTCTAACTGATAAATATCATCTTTGTGATAAACGTTAGAGGAAGTACGAAGTAAACCACCGGGGGATGGGGAAGTTTGGGGGGGTTTGTAACACACAGGGCCTCGGTTAATTATTTCTCATTAAAGTGTGTGTGGAAATGTGTGGAAAGGACACACAGAACACTTATAAACCGTAGATTTATCCTGTTATCGGAGTTCTAGAAGCAGTGTACATAACTGTTAGCACCCCTCTCTGTGACATCATCACAGTGTGTGAACGTCACATGACACAGTGTACGTACATCATGACAGAGAGAGACAAAAGGGATACAGAGTCCGGCCCCGGTAGAACATCATTATCCTGCAGTGGTCTGTTGCATGGACCTGCGATGGTCTGGCGAGCTGTTCAGGGTGTACACCACCTTCGCTCCGTGTGGGCTGAGATAGGCTCCAGCCTCCTCGTGACCTTAATAGGAGGAGCTGTTTGGGAAATGAGTGCGTGAGCGAGCATGATGATGATGCCACCACCTGCTCCATGTGACTGTGATAAACTCTGAGTGTTTGAGTGCCTTTTTTTAATACAAGCATTATCCACTCAGAATAATACTCCTGGATACTCTTCACCCCGAGATAACGGACCAATCAGATTGCACCATATATCAGTAAATGTTAGTATTGTTACTGTATAAAGGTTCTTTGAATAATTGAGGGTTCTTCACTTGCCCATAAGAATACACCCCTTTAATAGAAACGGAAAGCTTATCCTGAAGGGTTCTATGTAAAAGAGATGGTTCCTGTGGTAGATCAAGACGACAAACGGTTTAGAGTTCCATGTTTTGTTTGTTTGTTTGTTTGTTTGTTTGTTTTTGTCTAAAGGTGGAATCTTTAGTACCGTGACTATTAAAACAGGATCCTCAGGGGTTCTTTGGTTAGTAAATGGTTCTTGGAATTAATTTTGTTGCACAAAGAACCGACCAGGCTTGGGTTCTCCATTTAATCTCTTTAATGTATTTTTAAATCGGTACCCCGTGATGAGGTTCTCTCTAAACGGAAACCCCACAGAGGACTGTTTAGGTTCCACCTCAGGGTTTCTCATGGATTCTTTGGACAGTTCATGGAATGGAACGGTATGTAATGGCACTGGTGGCCCAGTGGTTAAGACCCTGGATTAGAAGGTCAGGGGTTCAAGCCCCAGTACCACTAAGATGATTGATCAAGGCCCTTAACCCTGAATTGTTCAGTTGTATAAAAATGATGAAAGTCTGTTAGCATGAAGCCACTGCGAGTTCAACTCCTGCTGGATGGGACACTAGTCCATCGCAGGTTACCTTCCCAATTTATACTGCTGGGTGGACAGAGGCACCCTTGCCCAAGGGTCTCAGCACGGTGGTGGTCTAACAGGGATTCAAACCCACAACCTCTCGAAGCCCAGCACCCTAACCAGTACACCACCGGCCCCACTCTGAATCAGGGCCTCTGCCAAATGCCATTCCCGTAAATGTAAGGCTCCCGTCAGGTGGACACGCTGAAGAAGGTTTTGGGTTCTACATTGTGTATTTTGATGTACACTCACAGTTCTGATGTTATTTGTAGTACAATGTTTATTAAGTAGTTAAATGAAGTCGAAGTTGCATCTTCACCTGCGTTTTTTTAAAAAGTCACGCATGCCACGGAACGATTCTACGGAGGGTTCTAAGGCGCATTTCTGCGTTTCACCGTGTGTATGGTTTTGTCTGCTGCAGCGGCCGTGGTCCTCATCTTTCCTGACAAGCGAGATGCTGAGCGAGGCAGGCGGGATGCTGATGTCACGGGTCACGCTGCATTCTCGGGTGTGCGAGTTCTGCCATGCCGTATTTCCCGGACACACCACCACCAGGGGAGAGTACCTCCGCCACCTCACCACACACATCTCCTGACACGTTCCACTCGTATAACGGCGATGCGAGGAGGTCGTACGTTATACGTGATGAGATTAAACACATGATGGTGTATGTTGAAGGTCGTTATGCTGCAGGAGTCGTTTATATGGATTTATTATTTTATTTTTAAAAGTGTTCTGTTTGATAAAGTCTGTTCGCCTTAAAATCCAACGAATCAAATGTAAAATAATAAATAACAAGTTAATCCTATTACCTTCAACATGTTATAACATATTTATGTGTAGCTGTATTTTATTATGTGTAGAATTAAGTGTATACTTATATAAACGAATGTATGTGTAGAGTTCGACTGCTGACACTACTGTATATCTCACTGCCGTTGAAATCTTTCTAAGACACTTCAGTAAAAACGATTTTCTCACAAAACTCTGATCTGTGTGTTTATCATATTGTGTGATTTATGTGTTAATTATAAGACGTATTATGAAAAGAACTGTACATTAATTTTATAATGCATTCAACAATCGCAGATTATCGTCATGCAGTGACCTCCTTCCTCTTGTTATTATTATTTCAAAACATTACATGCATTACTTTGTGGTTATCAGATCTATCAAGTGGTTAGCACGTCCGCCTCACTGCAAGAAGGTTCTGGGTTCAAGTCCCTGTCTTGGTGAAGTTGTAGAGTTTGCATGTTCTCTCTGTGCTTGTGTAGGTTTCTTCCAGGTACTCCGGTTTCCTCCCACAGTCCGAATACTTGCACATTAGACTAATCAGTCATTCCAAATTACCCCTAGGTTCGAGTTCGAACGGTAGTGTGTGTGCTGGCGAGCTTCTCAGGGTGTACCCTGTATTCACCTAGAGTCGGCTGAGATAGGCTCCAGCCTCCCTGCGACCGTAGCAGGATTAAATGGTTAATAAATTAATGGGTTAATTTGCTGAAATGTATTTGAATTGATTGATTGCTGTGTTATTATGATATGAAATTGCAGCATTAAACTGCATGTAGAAATATAAGAACAGGCTCATCATGTTGTCCCCTGTAGCTCCAGCCTGGCCATGACGTCACGACAGGCCGCTAAGGGAGCTCACTATATTTAGCGCTGCATCTTCCGGTGAGCTCAGCTCGCTCGCGCAACAGCTCGGTGATGCACAAGATTCCACCCTTCCCAGTAGTTTTATTGAAGTGGTGCTGTGTATCCTGGGTTAGGATGATTTTACAGCATTTTTCCTTGTTATTTTAACACCACGCACAAAAAGCTGTGAAGGTTTAATTGATGTCAAGGAAATTTTCTTTTTCATTTCAACACAAGCTGTTTTTGGTGTGTGAAATTTGCTAACTAAATTATACTAATCATTGTGCATCATCATCATCAGCCGAACTGCTTAATCCTACTAGGTTTGCAGGAAGGCGGGGTACAATCACAAACAGCCATTTAGCCTAATGTGCACGTTTTTGGCCTGTAGGAGGAAACTGGAGTACCTGGAGGAAACCCACACAAACGTGGGGAGAATATGCAAACTCCACACAGAATCGCCCTTGCCGAGCCTGGGACTTGATCCCGTGACCTTCTCGCAGCAAGGCGAACGTGCTACACCACCCTGTGCATCGTTATGCTAGCTTGTTTTACCCATGAGGAGAATATAATCTAAAAATTCTTTAATGTGGTTGAGGAGGAAATGTTACTCAGAAGTATTTCACACAACTACTGGTTAAAAAGTTTACCGGTTAAGACCTGACATGAATGTTGTTGTTTATGATGATGATTCCAGCGTGCAGGGCTGCAGGGGGGTTTTGAGGCATGTACTGTGTGATCACTTCTATTTTTCTAGTTTATACGGTGAGCCTGTATTATATAGTGTTAAATAGTGGAATTCCCTCAAATGGGAAGGCGAATTTCTTTTAAAGAGCCCCGTATGATTAAAATTGTACTGTGCACACGTTTAGCATCACTTGCTAACCAAACTAGCATGTAGAAAATAGCAATTGTAGAAATGTATTCAAGGATTTCAGCGATAATTATTTCATCACATAACCCGAATAAAGACCACACACGCAATCAGTAAACAATAAAATACCATTTATTGAGAATATTAAAAAATAAATTATCTGATGCCAGTGAGACAACAATGATTTCTACTCTGAGACGCGAAAACAGAGAACCTACTGGATGATTCCGTCCTCATGACAAACAGGGATTTAAATCTAGACTGCTTTCTACCTTTAAAATGTTTTAAAATAATACAAACTAACATCCCTTATTTCTACTACAGCTCAGACGCTTCGATTCTGCATAAGTTCAGTATATTAGTGTTAAAATCTATTTAAATTTAAACCACAATTAAAAATCAGATTCTTTAATCACTTAATGATCTAATGTTATACTCTGAGTGACGACGATTCAGCACTGATTCAGTACCAATTCAGCACTGATTCACTACTGACTGAGTACTAGTTCAGTATTAATTCAGCACTGATTCAGCACCAATACAGCACTGAGTCTGTACTGATTATTAATTCAGCACTGATTCAGTATTAATTCAGTACAGATTCAGGACTGATTCACTACTAATTCAGTACATATTTAGCGCTGGTTCAGAACAGACTCAGCGTGTCAGTGCGTCATCACTGCATCGTGTCTTTAAACTAAAGTTACATGCCGTTAATCAGGAAACAGAAACGAAACCTACACTTACGGCTGTGTTACTGATGTGACAGCAACGAAAAATTACACTAGGTATTTACAAGAAATGTAAATCTCCTCCCTGCTCTTTCATGTCCAGAGTTCAGCACAGTCTGACACAAAGTGCATTATGGGTACTCTGTACCGAATACCAGAATACAGAAATTAAACACTACCCTAGTGCACTGTGGGATTTCTGGATATTCTCTGCTATGTCAGAGACATTAGTGATTTTCATGATCAGTACCAAAGAAGGGGCGTGGTCTTTGTGTCTATTAACATATTTGAGATAGATTTAAATTTTATATTTGTCTAAAGTTGTTTTATCTATTTTTAAATGTGCTACAGAAAAAAAACTAAACTGTTAATTAAAATTTTGAATATTAATCCCAGAAAAGGACATGTGTTAGTCTTGGTAAGAGGCGTGGCATTCGTTTATATCATTCCTAATATAAGAGGTGTGGCTTCTAAGCCTTCTGGGTTTAGTTAAAGGGGAGGAGTTTTATTTGTAGAGACGGCGTGACCTTTGTGAATATTGTGTCAGTCAAAGAAAAAGTGGCCTTTGCCCGTCAGTCCACCAAAAGGAGGTGTGACCTCTGTATTTGTCAGTCCAAAAAAAGTAGGTGTGGCCTTAGTATGTGTCAAAACATTAAAGTAGGTGTGGCATCTGAGTCTAAAAGCAAGAAAACACTTCATCAAGTTCTTTACATTGTTTTTGAATTTCAGTTGTAAAACGGCTGCAGATGGTATCGAGACACGCCCCCTCAGTGTCCTGGGAACTGCACCAAACTGTACTGACCATTCTGGACCAAATCTGATCTACTGCACACGTCTTCATCCGGACTCACAGTCGGAGGACATTCGAACACTGGACCTGTGATGTGCTGACTACATGAGACAGTTTTGGAAAAGAAGTGAGTGTGAAAATCTCCGGAGGGTTCGAGTCGTATGAGACCTGAGTTGAGCAGCAAGGCAACTTCTGGCTCCTGCTGGTGGCCCTTTATGGGTCGTCTTTGGTGCTGGCAGGACTGCTGCTCTGGTGGGACGCGTTTAAGCCTCGCCTGTCTGATGCTCGGCCCTCCGGTTCTGCAAGGACGAGAAAATCACTTTAACATGTCATTTTGTTTTTGTCAGAAATGTAAAAAGATCAGAACCAAAATGATTATAACTTGCAATGAACACGCAACAAGCTGAAAACAGAGAACAACCAAAAAAGAGAAAAGTACAGAATTGTAATCGTAAAGATGCTTTCCTGCTATTTTTCCTTTAATAAACATCCTGACCTGCATAATCCTGAATAGTGAATCATTTCTGTACTTTAGTTTTTAATAAATAAACATATATGTATAGAACCGTTAAACATAGGGGTGGGATTTAAAGCTGTCAATCAAACCTCTTTCTAGTGTTTAAAGAAAACAGAGCCAGTGCATTGCTCTCGTGTAAGATAAAGCCGCATGAAGGAGAGAGAGAGAGAGAGAGAGAGAGAGAGAGAGAGAGAGTCATAATGAGTGACAGTCACAGTGAAATAAATGTCTGTGGTTTTTTGTATTTTGTTTTTTTTGGAGGGGGAAGAAATGGACGAAGACATGATACAGAGCTCATCTTTCCCTCATTAAGCTTCAGGGAGGAAAAGAGGAGGAAATAAAAGAGACTGCACCCTTCCCCTGCCCACGCGTTTTATTTTTACTCCGTCTTTCTATGAGTCAATGCGACGCCCTTCTCACTCCGGCCCACTCATCCGCCCCCGTTCTCTCCTCATCCATCCATCCCGCCCTCTGCTCACACATTTCTCATGAGCTTTGACGTCAGAGAGGCAGGGGGGGAGCTCCAATTTACCGCCCACACGCTACTTCCTGTGGCCCCAGCCGCCCATGCAGCTCTCTCTCTCTCTCTCTCTCTCTCTCTCTCTCTGTGTGTCGCTTCCTCTCCCTCTCTACCCCATGGTGACATCGTATTACAAAAGTGTTTGCATTTCAAAGACTACATTTTTCATGTAAGCAAGACAAGCTCTCACTGTTTCTACTGAATGGAAGCCTGGACGACTGATCCACACTGAATAAAGTGATTCAGATAAAACTCTTCGCTGCTTCGTAATCATTAATCACCACTGAGTATTCATCAGAAATGTGATAGAAATATCATATCTTATGGAACATGTGATGTTCTTTTTAACATCTGGTCGAGTGTGAATAAAACACGTAGTGTGAATAAAACACAAACGAAGCAAGACAGAAGTGTGATAAACCAGTCAAACCGCCGAACAACTCACGGATCACCTTTGCGATTCGCAAACAACTCAGTGAGTTAGCGATTCACTGAGTGATTCAGCGAGTTAGCTGTTTGCGAACGAGTCAGCGACTTAGCGGTTCACTGAGTGATTCAGCGACTCGGCCGGACTCGGTTGATCAATGATTCAGCGGTTCACTACGCGATACGATCAGAGATCTAACCAGAGAGACCGCATACTGCACAGTGCGTCACACAGCACTTCCGCCTCCACCGGCTTTGAGACTTGGAATTTGTGATTCCCACTACGTAATGTGTTAATACACAGTTATATTAGCAAAGCGTTGGTGAATTGATTCAGATCGACTCAACTCTTTCATACTTTTCTTAAATGAATCAAATCTTTTGTCACTACTTCATGTTTAGGACTTTTTCTTTTTTAAATTTTGCCTGATTTTTCTTAATAGGGTTGTTTTTAAATGCCAGGTTATCTTTCAGACCCCAGTTCACTAGTTTTTCCTTGCTAGGTTAGCTTGAGTCAGCTAGCTCACTTTCACCTTTGGTCCTGTGTTTACATGATTTGCTTTGTGTCATACACCAGATTAGTTTGTCATCAGGTTAGGAGAGTCTCTCTCTCTCTCTCTCTCTCTCTCTCTCTCTCTTTTGGGTCAGTGGTTCACGTTTGCTTGCTATGCTAGATTTCAGTCAGCTACGCTATCTTTACTTTCACATCTCTAGTTTTGAGGGTGGAGTTTACACAAGCTTTAATTTACATCAGACACGCCCCCTTGAAACAAATTAAAAACGAAATGAACAGGCTCACTGGCTACCCATCATCCCTCTGTGTTTATGGTAATGAACCAAACAGAACTAATATCACGTAGAACAGAATTCACCTGAAGTCTGTCTCTTCTCTGACCCTAGGCTGACCTTGGCCATGTGGTCACGTGACACCATTCTAGCCAGTCGCAGGCCCTCGTCCATGAGCGTTTGCTGCATGAGCTGGCGACTCCAGGTGACGGGGCCTATGGTGTCGGCAAGGGGGCGGGGGGATGACGAGGGGAGGGAGTGAGACCCTACATCTATCAGGACACATGCACGCACACACACGCACACACACACACACACACACACACACAGACAAAATGATGCTCACACACACAAACACACTGCAGCTCATCAACACAATTATTCTTCATCACAGACGGATGGTGGACGTGATATTTACGAATAAAACAACATGAAATATAAGACAGAGACGTGTCAGAATTCAATGCGGAAGAAGCTCCCAACATGAACCAGACATGTGCTGATAACATCGTTTAGCATGAAACAACATGCTAAGAATAAGAACAGAATTTTGTCTGAATTTTAGTTCCTAATATTAAAAGTGAAAGTTTCAGTTCACAAAAAAAAGCAGAAACACAGAGAAAACAACTCGAAAAAAAAATATTTTGGGTTTTTAGTGACATCTTTAAAGTGTATTTTTATTTTCACCACAGAAACTTTTTAGCATGTTTTATATTTAAAAAGTTGTATGTATAAAAAAAATTACATTAAAACTACTTTTTAATTTTTGTGACAAAATAAAAGTACTATTAAAATCTAAAGTGCTCTTAGTGTCCAGAAAAAATATTAAACGTACTTTTAAATTCTAACAGGTTTCTAAAGAGACTAAAAGTTCTCCTAACGGTCCTGTACAAATGAAACTCATTCATTCATTCATTCATTTTCTGAACCGCTTATTCCTAATTAGGGTCGCGGGGAGGCTGGCGCCCATCTCAGCCGACTCTGGGCGAGGGCGGGGTACATCCTGGACAGCTCGCCAGGCCTTCGCAGGGCCACAAATTAAACTATTAACACTAAAATCTAAACAAATTAACACCTAAAATTAAAGCTTTTCAAAGGTCCTGACAGGATTAAAACTACTTCTAATTTCATATAAATATGCATATATGATGCATAAAAATGTAGTAAAGTGTAAAAAAATATAATAAATGTAGGTGGATTTATCTTCTATTTCTAACTGGCAGATTATAAAACAATTATAGAAGACATGCAAAATTATTTGCCCAGAAATTTTTAAAATCACACTTTTTAAATTTAAATATATGAATATTCAGTATCATACATCTTAAAAAGTATAATAAAAGTCTCGATAAAAGTTGAGACATTTACTCTCTGTAACATCAGCACATGCCCGGGTACAGCACTGAGATATTCCTTCAGGTTCATTTTATTTTAGGAACGTATACAGCGGGGTGGTTTACCATGAGATAAACTGTCCAGACTTTCTCCTGACAGACTGTCTTCATCGGCCGCTGACCTGAGGCTGTTGGGAATCGCTGCATCAACACCTTTCGATCCACGTGTTGGGTTAACACTGTCTGAATCCGTAACCTGGAGAGAGAACGCTCGTTAGCCAATCACAGGGCTTATATCACGGCGGGGCCATGTGATGATATGATAAATTACCAAAGAACAGAAACCTGATCTTTTGGGATACAGTCTATTAAAATGGGCTGAAAATAAATTCAGTTATTACTATTTTCAGAAATGGGTATTTCATATTTTGTTGTCATTTGCTGAATCGCTTAATAGAACTACGGTCGCAGGGAGGCTGGAGCCCATCTCAGCTGACTCTGGGTGAGGACGGGGTACACCCTGAACATCTCACCACTGCAGGGCCAACACACACACACAAAACCATTCACACTCACACACACTCACACACTCACTAGAGGCAACTCAGAACAGCCAATAAACCTAAAATGCATGTCTTTGGTCTGTGGGAGGAAAGTGATGTACCCAGAGGAAACCCATGCACCACCGTGACACAGAATTATTCATTCTTTCATTTTGTAAGCCGCATAATCCTAATTAGGGGTAATCTGGAACAGCCAATTAACCTACTGTGTATGTCCTGTGGAAGGAAACCAGAGTACCCAGAGGAAACCCACTGAAGCACTGGGAGAACATGCAAACTCCACACAGAGACACCCCGAGCCCGGGAACTGAACCCAGGCCTTCTTGCTGTGAGGCGGACGTGCCAACCACTGCACTACCCTGACACCGATTTTTGTAATTATTTGAAAAAAAATAATATAGAGTGTAAACAATAATAAGAGTGTACGCCAACCTCAAGCTTGATTCTTTTTGGAGCGCCGTTGTCCGTAAAGGAATTGGTATAGTCCTCAGAGCTGGTCCTAAAACAACAGAGAATATTATTATTATTATTTTATTATTATTTTATTATTATTTTTATATATAAAGAGCTGCTTCATGAACCACTAAAAACTGATAAAAAACATTAGCATGTAGAGAACTTAATAAATAAATATCAGACCCACAGCTACAGCGTTTCATAAATTCGGATCGGTCTCATCTCACAGTCGAGATTTGTTTAGAATTGTTTGGGGTTTATTGTTTTTTTTTTTTTGATTTAAGCTGCTGATTTAATTACATTTGGTCGTGTGATGGAACAGCGACTCCTGACCTGCTGTGTTTCAGCGTGGAGGTGTAGGCGCATTCCCTCGCCACCTGCCGAGCCAATGAGAAAAGCTCAACCCGTCTCAATAACAGCGCGTTGTCTCGTATGCAGAACTGCGCCGCCGCCTCGTTGATGATCATCTGAGCAGGAAATAAGGACACAGTGAAGAGAAGTTTCTGTACATGCAGTTATACTCATCAGGAAATCTGCTGGAATTAAACCTTTACATTAAAGACATTATGTCTGTCATCTTTTATTTCACCACCATCACAGAGGTTCAGCAGCCAAATTGTTTATTTTCAGTTAATAAAGATCCATAAATTATATGATACAGAATTACTGTATATTTAGGAAGCAATCAGGTCCAAAATATTTATTGTTTAGGATCATTTTATTCTCTTTTATTTATCAGCTACCATTGCTATGCTGATATATAAATATGCAAATTGGATTCATTGGCATCATTTGCATATTAAAACCTGATTGGTAATTATATTTTATAATGTCATAACTAAGTTCTGATTTTTTGTTTTTCAAAGCACTTATTATATTCAATTTTATTATTATTAAAAACCACGGCAGCTCAGTCCTGACAGATGTTTACAGCGGCGGTCTGACTAAAAATACAAACGTCCGCAGTGCCCTCATCAAACCAGATGCACCTGATGGGCCAAGACGTGTTGCACTGTGTCTGAAGTTTTTACTTCTACGTTTCTAATGAAATAAAGGAAGCTTATAGCATCATAAACTAAATCAGCACTTCTAACATGTAGCTCCACCCTCACACTTTAGGCCACGCCCATTCGTTGCCTGACGTCCTGAGGAACAAAAGTGTTTCGAGTGTAAAAAGAAATGTGTCTAAAAGCACATCAGTGATCCAGAAGCCTCTCCACAAAGGTGAGGGTGAGAAAGTAACACTCAGCAAACCTAATCAATCTCATACCTCGTGGTACGTCAGCTGCTTGCCCTCCCTCCTCTTGGAGTCGAAGCGGCCGTAGATGAGGCTGTACTTGCGGATCTCTTCCTCTTTGCTCTTGTCATGAGGCTCCATGTTGAAAATGTGACCCACCGTCTTGGCCATCTTCTTATTCAGCCTGAGGAGACTCTTCACCTCGGCCGGGTCGGTGTGCGGCACCGTCCTGAACAGACGCTCCACACTTTCCCCTACCGCCTTCACCGTGTCTGCATCCAGCTGTCCTCCAGGCCAGGGAGAGGAAGACGAGGAGGAAGATGTGGGTGGTGTCGAGGGACCTATGTTCCGGGAGTGGACCAAAAGGGGCAAAGGCGGACTGGGCTGGTCTTCCTCTGCTCCGACGCTCCCGTCTAATTCCGGACTCAGCCAGTGGGGCTCCATAGGGGACAGTTTGACCCTGTAAAGATGATGATCTGGAGGAAGCGGCGATGCCTGGGAACACGGGCTCCTCGGACTGCCGTTATCTCGGAGCGGCGTCAGGCAAGCTCCCTGATCCTCCCTGTCACACGGGGACGCTGGCTGGCCGTTAGTTAAGGACTTCCTTGAGCCGACAATGCTGTCGATTTTAAATAGTGGGATTCCTCCCATGGCCGAGGTCAGGGGTTGGTTAAAGACGGCAGGATTAGCGGCCCAGTCACGTAAAGCTTTCTGTAAGCGCCGCACATGCAGGGGCTTCGTGGCCATCCCAACCAGAGCCATGATCTCCAGGAATTCCTCTTCTCCAGCCTCACACAGCTGCTGCACATCGTCCCCGCCCTGCTGGATGAAGGTGTCATAGTACATGAGCAGGTTGGCCCTCTGCAGCACCCGGTACAGCTGCAGCTCACCCAGCGTCCGCGGCACCGACATCCTCCCTCTGCTGTGCTACGACTATATGAACACAACGACCATCAGCAATGTGAAAATAAAAAATTACCAAACTAGCAGAATGAATCAACATGTTACACTCATTCATATAAATAATAAGCCTGGAATCACAAAAAGAAATTTCATTATATAATAAAACGGAGAAAGCCCTCTCCTCCATGAGAGATGGAAGTTACCACGAGGAACCATTGACA
>JAQMYF010000008.1:1284058-1293917 GCA_030014195.1 Neosilurus mollespiculum
GCGAGGCTGAAACGGACGTAAGTGAAGTTGTTCTGTGTGATTTATTTCTCCTGTTTACAGAATCTATCATCTGTGTACTTGGCACCACCCAGCACCTGTAAGCACAAAGTGCCTCTGATTTTTCTGCTTTCACCATTCACCATAGAATATTACCTAAAACGAATCCATTGTAGCTGCTAACAACGGCAAACGTTAACTGTTGTGATCGTTACGTCAAAGGGCGGAAATAAAAAGAAGAAAACTGACACAAACTAATGCAAACAATCCACGATTAACCCGACGCCAGTTTGACATCAAGCATCAAGAGTACGCTCAGTGCAGTTTGTTTCAGATATGGGGTTTGCGGAATGATGTGAGTGTAATGCAGGCCTCAGTTAACGTAAGCAATGCAGTGTTATTTTTTTTTGCTCCAGTGACTGTACATGTGTTCTCTGTCAATAAAGAGAATCTGATAAATGGTTTTATGCAGAATGGGACGTATTTCTATGTGAAAACTTTAATGAAGGGACCTTGTTGTGAATGTTACTGTACAGGATGGAACAAAAGTAACATTCTCAACTGGTAAAATCCTTTGGTTTGTCAAATGGGGCGCTTTTATGACTATTTCAAAATTTTCTCCGAAACCATGAAAACTACAACCGCAGCTTACACAGATACTTCATTTATCAGAGGTACGTGGGTGATTGATCACAATATCTAAAACAGAAACTTCAATCAGACTTTTTTGAAAACTACCATTTTTTGAAAACTACCCTTCTCTTTCTGAATAATGTGTCATAAGCAATGGGACTTTACAAATCAGGAGGCAGATGAGACCAGCAACAATTTACAGAGATCAAAAGAGAAGTAGGAGAGTGGTACGTCATCTTCTCAAACCACCTTTATTCCTGCACAGGAAAATGGCCCCATGTACCTGTCTTTACACCGTAATCATTATTGAGCTTTCAAAATCTCCTTGCAGTGTTCACCTGATTTCCTCTCTCTCTCTCTCTCTCTGTCTCTCTCTCTCTCTCTCTCCTTCTCTCTATACATTATGTACTAAATGGGAACAAAACAAAATGTGCTCCATTACTGCATCTTTTTGAATGTTTATATATATATATATATATATATATATTACACAGGAACATTTCCTCACATTGAACTGAACCGAACTGCTTTATCCTTCATTAGGGTCGCAGGGAGGCTCTCTAAAGCCCTTTCCAGCTCACGTCGGTGAAAACAAGGTACACCCTGAACAGATCACCAGAGCATCGCAGGGCTAACACCGGGAGAACATGCAGACCATACAGAACCCATGACCCCCTTGCTGTGAGGCGGAAGTGCTAACTACTCCCCCAACATGCCGCCTTACACAGGAACATGAGAAAAGCAAACTAAAATGAGATTTTTGTGTTTTATGTTTTATTTTTCTCTTTTACAGGGAGATCTGTGTACTCCTTAATGCCAGGTTTAGGGATGGAGGTGAGCTGTCTGAAGGATCATCTGTTCCATTCAACCTGCGATCCATGACTTTCTTTCTCAAGCTGAACATGCTGTTCACCAGTCACGGGGATTTTACACAATATGAAATTGTTCATAGTGAACCTTCCGCTGGTTTTCATGACCCCTCTGTCCCATGTATGAGGTGAAAAAAAAACAAACCACCAGGCTGATTGTTGCAGTTTTCATGGATCTTGAGAGTTTTCCTAAACTAGTTAATTAGTTTCTTACAAGATATCCACAAGTTTATGGGTTTTTATGGACTGTTTCCCAAATTTCTGTCTGTTTCCCAGACTAGTTTAATGCTTTTAAAATAACTATGGCGCTTTATTGGCTTTACTGAATTCTTTATATAACCTGTGACAGTTTTTTACACTGGCTTTTTGAAACTCATTCTCATCTAAGATAAAGTGCTTTTTTTGCTTTGAAAATGTAACACTCACATTGTGCAGCTTGCTTTGTACTTTTTCTGATGCCATTTTGTTGATTTTTCAGAATTTCAGAATCAGTTACCATAGACAACCATGATTCTTAATCTGCTTTTTTTGGTTCAAGCTTTACCCAGAGTTCGTGATTGGTGAAAATCCATCAAATATTTCTTCATATTGCATCATTGCCAAGGGAGCACATGCCAATGTATCTTCTAATAGTTATTATATAAAATAGAAAGGCTGCACCACACACTGGACTGCTATTGTGCTGCGGTCCTGAGCTATAAACATTTTATTTTCCAACTATTTATGCTGTTGTAAGCAGAGAGATAGAGATACAGACAAAAACAGCTAGTGCCGCATAACCTGTTAATCTCATAACTCACTGATGATAACTAGCTACTTAGCAACAGACTGTGACAGTCTGTTGTACTGTGAAGAAAAGGATTAGTAATTATGTAATTAGTAGTACATCCAGCTTTAAAAAAAATACACACACACACACACACACACACACACACACAAAGCCTCAAACCACTCCTAAAGGTGCATTCACCACCTTAATACATCATTAAAACCTCACTGCACCCTCACAGTTTATTTATTTATTGAGCCATTTAATTCTACTAGGTTAATGGGGAGCCTGCAGCCTATCTCAGCCGACTCTGGCCGAAGGCAGAGTACACTCTAAATAGCTTATCAGCCCATTGAAGGGTCAACACACTCACACACACACACATCCATTCACACTTACACTCACACCTAGGGGCAATTTGAAACAACCAATTAGCCTAAAGTGCATGTCTCTGGTCTGTGGGAGGAAACCAGAGTACCCGAAGTGAATCCCACACAAGATCAGGGAGAACATGCAAATTCCACAAGGATATGCCTTCGCCTAGCCTGGGACTTGAACCCAAGACCTTCTTGTTGTGAGGAAGACGTGCTAACTGCTGCACCACCGTATTTCCCACACCAGCACTCTGCAAAAACAAAGACTGGAACTCATGAAATTAATACACACTCAAGCTCATAAAACACCCTGACAAGATCTCATTCATTGATCATTTGCCAAGCTGCTTAAGCATATTATGGTTGTGCGGAGGCTGAAGCCTACCTCAGCCAACACTGGTTGAACCCGGGGTACACCCTAAACAGCACATCAGACCATTACAGGGCCACCCCACACACACAAAACTATTCACCCTCACATCTTGGGGTAATCTGGAACAGACAGTTAGCCTAATGTGCATGTCTCTGGGCTGTGGGAGGAAACTGGAGGACCCAGCAGAAACCCATGCAAGCACGGGAAGAATGCGCTAGGGGCGGATGTGCCAACCACTATGCCACTGCATTGCCCCTGATAACGACTGTTATAAAAATAGACCACAGGGGTCCAGATGCTCCTGCCGAAAGGACCATTTCATAATATGCCTATATAGAACAAGCATAGCAATATTAAAAGCACCAGCTTCAGAGCGCAGCAAGTAAATGTCCGAAAATCTTACATACAGTTTTGCCTTTGTGACCTTAAAAAGTAGGTTGAGGTCACTGACACAAACTCATCCTAGCACTCATGGTAGTGAGCCAGCATACCGCGTCTGAAACCCCAGCTTCAGCGCGCGGCAAGTAAATGTCCAGAAACATCTGTGATGGACAGATGGGCAGACGAACAGACAGACGGAACCCATTCCTATAGCTCCAGATGGGCAGGAGCTAAAAATATATACACTGATCTATTGACTTTATTTACTATGTTTATGTTATCAGTGTCAGTATTAAAGGCAACCTGTTCAACCCTAAAAGAAATACGATACAGATGATTTACAGTGTATTAAATATTAATTATAGATCTTCCCCTGATATTGAATTTGATCGGATCTGGGAATTCCTGTTAAATAACTTTGGTGTACACACAGTGTGCTGCATGTCTGAATGCCAGCTCACTCCTCATCCTAGGAAAATTACTCACAGCAGACTTACTGACTGAGCGAGAAATTCTGACACAGCCAAGCAAGCAAGCCCTGCAGGGAACTACACTGTCTCTGGGTGTGAAACAGGCAAGAAATAAGCACCATATCGCAGCTTCTCAGTATAGAGCTCATACTCATACTAATCTCATCACACTCTAAATATCTCACTGCACTCTCTAATTACCTCACTACACTCTCTCAATATTTCATTACAATCTATAAATATCTAACTACATTCTCTAAATATCTCATTACACTCTCCAAATATCTCATAACACTCTCGAAATATCTCATTACACTGTAAATATCTAACTACTCTCTCTAAATATCTCATTCGACTCTCTCAATATCTCATTACACTCTCTAAATATCTCACTACACTCTCTCAATATCTCATTAAACTCATTACACTCTCAAAATATCTGACTACACTCTCGAAATATCGCATTTTACTCTCTAAATATCTCACAACACTCTCTTAATATCTCATTACACTCTCTAAATATCTCACAACAGTCTCTAAAAATCGTATTACTCTCTAAATATTTCACAACACTCTCTTAATATCTCATTAAACTCATTACACTCTCAAAATATCTGACTACACTCTCGAAATACGCATTATACTCTCTAAATATCTCACAACACTCTCTTAATATCTCATTACACTCTCCAAATATCTCACAACAGTCTCTAAAAATCTTATTACTCTCTAAATATCTCACAACACTCTCTTAATATCTCATTACACTCTCTAAATAACTCATCACTCTCTAAATATCTTATCACTTTCTAAATATCTCATTACACTCTCTAAATATTTAACTACACTCCCTAATATCGCATTAGACTCTCTAAATATCTCATGACACTCTCTAAATGTCTCAATATTCTCTAAATATCTGATTACATTCACTAAATATCTCATTACACTCTCAAAATATCTGACTCCCTAAATCTGACACTCCCTAAATATCGCATTCTACTCTTTAAATGTCTTACTACATTTTTAAAATATCTCATTACACTCTCTAAATATCTCATTACACTCTCTAAATATCTCACTATACTCTCTAAATATCTCATTACACTCTAAATATCTCACTACACTCTCTAAATATCTCATTACACTCTAAATATCTCACTAAACTCTAAATATCTCACTACACTCTCTAAATATCTCACTACACGCTCTAAATATCTAACAAACCTTTTTAAATATTGCATAACACTCTCTAAATATGTCATAACACTCTAAATGTCTCACTACACTCTAAATATCTCATTACACTCTCTAAAGAGCTAAAAACACTCTCTAAGTATCTCACTACACTCTCTAAATATCTCATTTCACTCAAAATATCTCATTACACTCTCCAGATATCCCATTACACTCTCTAAATATCTCATTTCATTCTCTAAATATCTTTTCACACTCTCTAAATATCTAACAACACTTTTTAAATATTGCATAACACCCGCTAAATATCTCATTACACCCTCTAAATATCTCATTACACTCTTTAAAAATCTCATTACACTTTCTAAATATTCCATTAAACTCTCAAAATATCTCCTCACTCTTTATAAATATCTCATTACACTCTCTAAATATCTCACTACATGGTAAATATTTCATTACACTCTCTACATATCTCATTACATCCTCTAAATATCTCATTACATCCTCTAAATATCTCATTACACACTCTAAATATCTCATTACATCCCCTAAATATCTCATTACATCCTCTAAATATCTCATTACACTCTCTAAATATCTCACTACATGGTAAATATTTCATTACACTCTCTACATATCTCATTACATCCTCTAAATATCTCATTACATCCTCTAAATATCTCATTACACACTCTAAATATCTCATTACATCCCCTAAATATCTCATTACATCCTCTAAATATCTCATTACACTCTCTAAATATCTCATTACATCCTCTAAATATCTCAGTACACTCTCTAAATATCTCATTACACTCTCAGTATCTCAATAAACTCTCTAAATATCTCACAACACTCTCTCAATATATTATTACACTCTCTAAATATCCTACTACACTCTTTAAATATATCATTACAATCTCAAAATATCTCATCCTACTTTAAATTACTCAGTACACTCTAAAAATCTCAGAACACTCTAAATATGTCTCAATACACTCTTTAAATATCTCATTACATTCTCTAAATATCTCATTACACTCTCTACATATCTCACAACAGTCTCTAAAAATCTTATTACTCTCTAAATATCTCACAACACTCACTAAATATCTCACTACACTCTCTAAATATCTTATCACTCTGTAAATATCTCACTATACTCTCTAAATATCTTATTACACTCTCTAAATATCTTACAACAGTCTCTAAAAATCTTATTACTCTCTAAATATTTAACGACACTCCCTAATATCGCATTAGACTCTCTAAATATCTCATGACACTCTCTAAATGTCTCAATACTCTCTAAATATCTGATTACATTCACTAAATATCTCAATACACTCTCAAAATATCTGACTCCCTAAATCTGACACTCCCTAAATATCGCATTATACTCTTTAAATGTCTTACTACATTTTCAAAATATCTCATTACACTCTCTAAATATCTCATTACACTCTCTGAATATCTCACTAAACTCTAAATATCTCACTACATTCTCTAAATATCTAACAAACCTTTTAAAATATTGCATAACACTCTCTAAATATCTCATTACACTCTCTAAATATCTCATTACATCCTCTAAATATCTTATTACACTCTCTAAATATCTCACTACACTCAAAATATCTCATTACACTCTCTAATTATCTCACTACACTCTCTAAATATCTCTCTACACTCTCTAAATATCTTACTACACTCTCTCAATATCTCATTACACTCTCTAAATATCTCACTACACTCTCTAAATATCTCACTACACTCTCTAAATATCTTACTACACTCTCTCAATATCTCATTACACTCTCTAAATATCTCACTACACTCTCTCAATATATCATTACACTCTCTACATATCTAACTACACTCTTTAAATATATCATTACAATCTCAAAATTCCTCATCCTACTCTAAATTACTCAGTACACTCTAAAAATCTCAGAACACTCTCTAAATGTCTCAATACACTCTCTAAATATTTCATTACATTCTGTAAATATCTCATTCCACTCTTTAAATATCTCATTACATTCTCTAAATATCTTATTACACTCTATAAATATCTCATTACACTTTCTAAATATCCCACTACACTCTTTAAATATCGCATTATACTCTTTAAATGTCTCACTACACGATCTACATATCTCATTACACTCTCTAAATATCTCATTACACTCTAAATATCTCACTTCACTCTCTAAATATCTCATTACACTCTCTAAATATCTCATGACACTCTCTAAATATCTCATTACACTCTCTAAATATCTCACTACACTCTCTAAATATCTCACAACAGTCTCTAAAAATCTTATTACTCTCTAAATATCTCACAACACTCTCTAAATATCTCATTACACTCTCAAAATATCTTATCACACTCTAAATATCTCATTACACTCTCTAAATATTTAACTACACTCCCTAATCTTGCATTAGACTCTCTAAATATCTCATGACACTCTCTACATGACTTAATACTTTCTAAATATATGATTATATTCACTAAATATCTCATTACACTCTCAAAATATCTGACTCCCTAAATCTGACACTCTCTAAATATCGCATTCTACTCTTTTAATGTTTTACTACACTTTCAAAATATCTCATTACACTCTCTAAATATCTCACTACACTCTCTAAATATCTCATTACACTCTAAATATTTCATTACACTCTCTAAATATCTCATTACACTCTCTAAATATCTCACTACACTCTCTAAATATCTCATTACATTCTAAATATCTTACTAAACTCTAAATATCTCACTACACTCTCTAACTACCTCACTAAACGCTCTAAATATCTAACAAACCTTTTTAAATATTGCATAACACTCTAAATATCTCATTACACTTTCTTAATGTCTCACTTCACTCTAAATATCTCATTACACTCTCTAAAGAGCTAAAAACACTCTAAGTATCCCACTACACACTCTAAATATCTCATTTCACTCGAAATATCTCATTACACTCTTTAAAAATCCCATTACACTCTCTAAATATCTCATTACATTCTCTAAATATCTTTTTACAATATCTAAATATCTAACACCACTTTTTACATATTGCATAACACCCTCTAAATATCTCATTACACCCTCTAAATATCTCATTACACTCTTTAAAAATCTCATTACACTTTCTAAATATTCCATTAAACTCTCTAAATATCTCCTCACTCTTTATAAATATCTAAGTACACTCTCTAAATATCTCACTACATGGTAAATATTTCATTACACTCTCTAAATATCTCATTACATCCTCCAAATATCTCATTACACTCTCTAAATATCTCATTACACTCTCTAAATATCTCACTACATGGTAAATATTTCATTACACTCTCTAAATATCTCATTACATCCTCTAAATATCTCATTACACTCTCTAAATATCTCATTACATTCTCTAGATATCTTTTCACACTCTCTAAATATCTAACAACGCTTTTTAAATATTGCATAACACTCTCTAAATATCTCATTACACTCTTTAAAAATCTCATTACGCTTTCTAAATTATCCATTAAACTCTCTAAATATTTCACAATACTCTCTACATATCCCATAACACTCTAAATATTTAACTACACTCCATAAGATCGCATTAAACTCTTTTAATATCTCATTACACTCTGTAAATATCTCACTACACTCTCAGAATATCCCACAACACTCTTTCAATATTTCATTACAATCTACAAATATCTCACTCCACTCTCTAAATATCACATTACACTCTTTAAAAATCTCATTACACTTTCTAAATTATCCATTAAACTCTCTAAATATCTCACAATACTCTCTAAATATCTCATTACACTTTCAACACATCTCACTACACTCTTTAAATACCTCATTCCACTTTCTAAATATCTCATTACACTCGCTACATATCTCCTCACACTTTCTAAATATCTCATTCCACTCTCTAAATATCTCATTCCACTCTCTAAATATCTAACTATACTCTTCAAATGTCTAAATACACTCTATAAATATCTAAATACACCCTCTAAAAATCTCACTACACTCTATAAATATCTAATAGCACTCTTTAAATAGCTAAAACACTCTCTAAATATATCATTACACTCTCTACATATCACACTACACTCTCTACATATCTCATTACACTCTCAATATCTGATTACACTCTCAATATCATATTACCCTCTTCAAATATCTAAATACACTCTATAAATATCTAAATACACTCTCTAAAAATCTCACTACACTCTCTAAATATCTCATTACACTCTCAATATGTCACTACACTCTCTACATATCTCATTACACTCTTCAAATATCTAAATACACTCTATAAATATCTAAATACACTCTCTAAAAATCTCACTACACTTTCTAAATATCTCATTAAACTCTCCAAAAGTCTATTAACACTCTCGAATTATCTCACTACACTCTCCGCATATCTATTAAAAATCTCTTAATATCTCCTCACTCTTATAATATCTCATTAAACTCTGTAAATATCTCATTACACTCTCTAAATATCTCATTACGCTCTCATAATAACTCACTTCACTCTCTAAATATCTCACTACACTTTCTAAATATCTCATTACACTCTCTAAATATCTCACTACACTCTCTAAATATCTCATTACACTTTCTAAACATCTCATTACACTCTCTTAATATCTCATTACACTCTACATATCTCACTACACTCTCTACATATCTCCTCACACTCTCTAAATATCTAACTATACTCTTCAAATATCTAAATACACTCTATAAA
>JAQMYF010000008.1:1294355-1319522 GCA_030014195.1 Neosilurus mollespiculum
ATAAATATCTAAATACACTCTCTAAAAATGTCACTACACTCTCTAAATATCTCATTACACTCTCTACATATCTCATTACACTCTTAATATCTTATTACACTCTCAATATCTCATTACACTCTTCAAATACCTAAATACACTCTATAAATATCTAAATACACTCTATAAATATCTAAATACACTCTCTAAAAATGTCACTACACTCTCTAAATATCTCATTACACTCTCTACATATCTCATTTCACTCTCAATATCTCATTACACTCTTCAAATATCTAAATACACTCTATAAATATCTAAATACACTCTCTAAAAATCTCACCAAGATGGCTGCTCTCTGGCCTCAAAATTTAAGCACTAATGTGCAATCTAGTCTTTTTAGATCAGTGATTGAAACAGGTGGAAGGTGTGGCTACTGCTTGGCTGTAGTGAAAACCTGCACCCATACTGGCCCTTTTCGGATAAAATTGGTCACAGTGGCGGCCCTGGCTCGTTTTACGCCCTGGGCGAACAACCCCCCGTGGTGCGCACCTACACAGGTTGCGCCCTGGGCACTTGCCCACATCGCCCATATCTAAAAATGCCACTGATTGGACATCCCTGCTCTAAACACACGGACTGAGTGATGTTTACATGGAAACAGGACTATTATGATAGGACTGCAATAGTTTGCTCAACCACTAGATGACAGTATCGGCTTTGACTTTATTCTCCCTTTATTCTTACTTTCGCTTTGTCTGTTCTCCTTATAGACTTTTTTGTTTGTTATATTTTATAGCTGATACTCTTAAACATGTTGAAAAACTTTTGAAAACAAGAATATCTTTAGACTGCAGTCATACTCCAAAAATAAAGACTTGTAAAAATTTGCTATTATTGTGAGAATATTAATGAGGCTCTACAGACACGATTTTCATGTAAAATGCAAAATTTTTCATAAACCAGGAAAATAATTGATTCCAAATCATACACAGGAAGGAAAAGAGTCTGCTGCCTGATATGCACTATACACCCATCAACCATGAGATTCAAAACATTATAAAGACCCACAGGAGTGTAAATAACATTGATTATAGTGGAACCAGTTCAGATATGGGATGTATTATGTGTATGGATCCGAGCGACTCTGACAAAACCACTATGTCTATTTACAGTGGTGGTCAAAAGTTTGTGAACCCTTATGGATATTATACATTTCTGTATTTATATGACCTAAAACATTATCTAAAAGTCCTAAAAGTAGATACAAAGATCCCAGTTAAATGAGACAAAAATATTTTCTTTGCCATTTATTTATTGAGAAAAATATATGCAATATTACATATATTTACCAAACTGCAGATGAGCACTGATAGGCTCCAGTCTCCCTGTGACTCTAATAAAGGATAGAGTGGGTAAAAAATTAGATGAGAAGGCAGGGTTCACGCAGAGCAGCTCACCAGACCAGCGCAGGGCCTACGCAAATGCACAACCATTCATGCATGCATTGACACACTAAGGGCAATCAGGAATATCCAATTAGCCTAATGTGCATGTCTTTGGATTGTGCGATGAAACCAGAGATCCCAGAGAAAACTTATGGAAGAACATGAAAACTTCATACAGAAACAGCCTCACCGAGCATGGGGCCCGAACCCAGGACCTTCTTGCTGTGAGGCAGAACTACTACACCACAGTGCGCCCGCCCTCATTATCAAAGCTATTTTATGTACTGTGGTGTTTTAGATGAAGTGGGTTTTGCCCGTTTGTACAAACTGAGATCCTTAAAGACAAGGTTTGCCCAAGCTGGTGTGGAAGAATTCCTGTGCACCAAACCCTCATCTCAACCCCACTGAACGCCTTTGGGATGATCTAAAATGTCAAGGAGTCTTATGGTCAGACATCAGAGTCTAACTGAACTAATGCTCTTGTAGCTGAATGAGCACAAATTTCCACAGCCATATTCCAAAATATCGTGGTAAGACCAGCATCCCCTGCGACCCTAGTAGGATTAAGCGGTACAGCAAATGAATGAGTGTAAGGAGTGAGAGTAAGTTTGGGTGTGTGTGTTTGTGACAGAAAAGCTGCGGCATAGTGGTGTAGTGGTTAGCATGTCCACCTCACAGCCAGAAGGTCCTGGGGTCGAGTCCTGTGCACGACATTTCTGTATGGCGTTTCCCCATGCTTGTGTGGGTTTCCTCTGGGTCCTCCGGTTTCCTCCCACAGTCCAAAGACATGCATATTAGGATAACTGTCTTTTACAAATTTTTCCTGTTCTACACCTTGAACAGCTTGCTGGTCCTTCACAGGGCAACACAAAAAACAACCATTCACACTCACACACCTAGGGGCAATTTGAAACCTTAACCTGATGTGCATGTCTTTGGACTGTAGGTGGAAACTGGAGTACCCAGAAGAAACCCACACAACATGGGGAGAACATGCAAACTCCACACAGAAAAGCCCTTGCCAAACCTGGGACTTGAACTCAGGACCTTCTTGCTGTGAGGTGGAGGTGTTAAACACTACACCATCATGCTTCCTCTAATGTAGAGATCTCACTCACTCATTTGCCCACCCATTTAATCCCCATTATTAGGGACACAGGGTGGCTGACACTGGGTAAAGGTGGGGTACACCCTAAAAAGCCAAGCAGGCCATTGAAGGACAGCACACACAAGCATTCACACTCACACTCACACCTAGGGCCATTTTGGAACAGCCAGGTAACCTACTGTGCATGTCTTTGGAATGTAGTAGAAAACCTGAGTGCCACCCATAGAAAAAAACCCTATAGATTACCTGTACAATATATAGATAGATTATAGAATCGAAAGTCAACTAAAGAATTTTAAACCCAGTTCATAATTCTAGAACTTCTGTAGAATCTATGTATTCCTATAGGCAGGATATAAAATTCAAAGTCAATTCGAAAATTCTATAGCCATCCATGGAAGGTCTGTAAAATCATCTATAAACATCATCTATAAATAGATTTACATAGTACATTTCTATGAAATTTCAAAAACTCCATGAATATATATAATTAATATATAGGGGCCTACCTGTATAATTATAATATATATTTTGCATGATCTTATATTATTCATTCTCTGTAGAATCAACGCAGGGCTACTAATGACTTCAGAATCTATTGATTATATAATAAACATCATAATTATGGCTTTTTTGGGTAGATATATTTGTGTGAAAATTGGCGAGGCTAGTATAGTACTATAACTATAATAAATAATATTATATATAATCTAATATAAAAAGGGTTTCAGTGCAGCTCCAGTCTTAAAGCTAAAGTGCAGTCTTCATGCCATGAGCCAAAACTACCTATATATACCCTGCAAAAAATGTTTCTACAGAAATGTTCTATACAACATAATGTTTCTATAAAAGTTCTATAGAAAAAAGTCTTTTAGCAATCTTGTTCTAAATTATTTTCTATAGAAAGGAAATATTCTAAAAAAAAATGTTTCTAAAGGATTTATAGAAAAAAAAACTTGTTCTTTATAATTTATGTATAGAAAGAAAATATTCTATAGAACATTGAAAATCTGTAAACATGTGGCGTAGAAAATGTTTTGTAGATTTGTCTGTAGGGATGTCTATAGAAAAAGTCTTAATAGAGAAAACTGGTTGTTTAGTTTGCTTTAGAAAAAAAAAGTATATGGATTTATATATAAATTCTGTGGAGGTGACAAAGGAAACGTTCATTATTCATTCATTTTCTAAACCGCTTAATCCTTATTGGACCCTAATTCCCAGCGGGAAGGCTGGCGCCCATCTCAGCTGACTCTGGGCGAGGGCGGGGAACACCCTGGACTGCTCACCAGACCATTACAGGGCCAGCACTCACACAACCATTCACACACACTCACACTCCTAGAGGCGATTTGGAACAGCCAATTAGCCTACTGTCGGAGGAAACTGGAGTATCCAGAGGAAACCCACACAAGCATGGGGAGAACATGCAAACACAGAAACGCCGAGCTGGGAATCGAACCCAGACCCTTCTTGCCATGAGGCGGACGTGCTAACCACTGCGTAACCGCGCTGCCCAAAGGAAATGTTGTGTAATTTTTATATATAAACATATGTGTTTTTTGTTTCTAATATAAAGACAAGATCAAATGAGATCCAACAATCTGTGTTCCAACTCGTGTATAATGATTTATCTGCTCAATGCCTCTTCCATAGACATCTAAATACGATAGGCCGGTCGTGTATCGCTCCCGCGGTGTCAACTTGACGCCATCTTGGAGAGTGTTCCTTGTGGGTTTTTGGTCTAGAAATAGTGGGAGAAGTGAAGAAAATGTTTAATGCCTCCTGAAAGCGATCTGTGGGTTTATTTGGCACATAATAACATAATTAAAAACAATGTCATTATCCCACATCATGTCATGCTATTTGCAACATTCAAACATTTTTATTCCAATAGTCCTGTATATTTTAATGTTGTCTATTGTGGAAAACTTATTGCAACATATTTTTATAAAGTAATTCTTTAAAGAGAAAAGTTAAATATATAGAAAACCAATACATTTGCCAGTAATTAGAGTTCATTCATTTATTTATTGATTGATTGATTGATTGAATGATTGATTGATTGATTGGTTTATTGGTTTATTGGTTTATTGGTTTATGGATGGTACTTGTTGGTATAAAAATAAATTAAAATAAAATAATTTCTATACACGTGTATGTTCAAAGTGGACCCTGCATACTAAGGCCGACTTGGAGGGTGCTGCATCTGCCCTCTTGCACGCAGCGACCCAATTCGGGACTTCTGTTGGGAGACTTCTCATGATTGGGAAACCTAAAAATTCATGCATAGTATACACTAGATTTCAGGATGTTGCACACACATGTACATCTATATAATATATGGAAACATAACGTATATCTGGGACATAATATCACATAACATAGAAACATGTATACACACAAATGACAAATGTACGCGTATCTACATGTATATACATGCACATGTAGATGCAACACCGCTATAAAATAAATCACTCTTCATTTATTTACAGATCTGCTCACGTTTCACCTGCACATAAAACACACACCAGTCCCTTACTATCTTAATTCCGGTGGGAGGACGTTTTTGGGAAACAAAGTTTCTGGGGTAACATTAACTGTAACACCACTTTAGGTCTAACAGACTATAACGCCCCTCCCTCTTTAAGTGAAAACTTAAGGTTCAAAAATTCAGGAGGAAAGCAGCTTTACCCAGTAACTCTTTAACTAAAATGGCTTTACCATGAAAAAAAAAAAAATCCTCTGCTGCATTAGGTAATTAAACATCATTTAACATTATTCAATAAGACAGTCTCTGTGGAGGCTTGTGCTACCTCTGTGACCTTTTCAGTTCAACTGTGTGGCCCTCTGGCCCTGAAACAGGTTTTGTACTTTTAGCTGCCACGGTGTTGCTGACAGGCTGCACCTCCTGTACAGTCTGCCCCCCATCTGCTACAGCCAGTTGATATGGTGACTGTGGAGTTTCCACCCCATCAGTAGATTCAGAGTAATCACACTCTTCTAAAAGGTACCCCGGCAGGAACCCTCCCCTCCAGGCTCACTGCGGTTCTGAAGGTGACCTTAGTGTCTGCAGAACTGCCAAATACCAGCAAGTGCCACCACAAATGACACTGGACCTGTCTTGTGTCTGTTAACTCCTGGAATCTATGGCAGACCCTGAGAAAAGTTCTTAAGGAACACACAGTCTCCAGGTTGGAAAATCCTGTCTCTGTCCTATTTATCTCATTTATGACCTTTCTGCTTATTTGAGAATAAACCACTCTTGCTCCCACATCTGGATATAGAAGGTCGAGATGTGACTTTGGCCTCCTTCCAAGTAACATCTCTGTTAGCCTGTTGTCGAGAGGGGAGCAAGCTGATATTGGAACAGGAAACATGAAAGTTTAACGGCCAGAGAACATCTTGATATCTTTTTCAGGCCAACTTTCAAAGTTTCAACAGCCCGCTCTGCCAAGCCATTCGAGGCTGGATGATAAGGTGCAGTGCAGACATGACGTATCCCATTTTTCTTCATAAACTCCTGGAAAACCTCAATGGTGAATGTGGGGCCATTGTCTGTCACTTGAGTATCAGGTAGACCGTGAGTTGCAAAAATGCTGTGGCGGGTGCTGTGATGTTTGACATAATGTGTGCTTCCAGCCATTTAGAATGGGAGTCCACCAGCACTAAAAACATGTGACCCAAAAATGGGCCTGAGAAATCCAGGTGAAGCCCTTACCATGGACGACTTGGCCACTCCCATGGATGGAGTGGAGCAGGTACCAGCATCTTTTGATTACTTTGACAAGTTACACATAACTTTACCTTTTCCTCAAATGCCTGATCCATCCCCGACCACCATACAAATGAACAGGTGAGGCTTTTCATCCAGGACACGCCCGGATGGGTGTTATGCAGCTCCTCCATGATTTGTGCATGACCTGGACATGGGACAATCACTCGGGATCCCCAAAGGATGCAGCCATCCTGTACACTCACCACCAGCTGCCATTTTGCATAAGGCTTAAACAATTCCTCTTCAACCTTAACTGGCCAGCCCTGCAACACCCATTTTTTTAACTCGGGACAAGATGGGGTCTCTTTCAGTCTACGTTTTGATCTGCTTTGCAGTCACTTCAGAGTTTGAGAGTCTGTCCAATAAAAATACAGTCTCTGGGGGCATGTATGTGTGGTTTGGTGTCTCAGAGAGTGGAAGTCTGTTGAAAGCATCTACATTGGCATTGTCACTGCCCGTGATATGCTGAGAGGGCTAATGTCCAATGCTACACTCTTGCTGAAGCCAGGGCAAAGATACCTTTTGTTTCGCCAAACAGACCCACGAGAGGTTTGTGGTCTGAAACAAATGACAAAAGACCCACCATGATGAAAGCATTTTGCTGCAAATACTACAGCTTGACCCTTTTTTTCCAACTGCGAGTACCCTTTTTCTGCTGTTGTGAGAGTGCGTGAGGCATATCCAATCGGTTTCTCTAATCTATCTTCCATCTTGTGGGACAAAGCTGCCCCTACTCCATGTGGGAATGCATCACAGGACAGAACTACTTCCTTCTCAGGATCAAAGTGTACTATCAGTTTGTTAGACTGCAATAACGTCTTTACCTGCTAGGAGGCTTTCTCTTGAGCCTGCTGCCACTTCCAGTGGAGTGAGGACTGTGGATAGATCTGGCAGAAATCTGCCATGTAGTTCACTAAGCCCAAGAAAGATCTCAGTTCTGCTACATTCTTTGGGTTTTGAGCCTCCTTAATTGCCCTCACTTTTTCTTCCACTGGAGACAGTTCCTTGGCTGAGATCTTGTGGTGCAAATAGGTGACACTTGTTGCTTGAAAAAAACACTTGCAGCATTTCAAATGCAGCCCTGCTTCTGCCAACCTCTTTAACACTTGGTCCAGATTCTCAAGATGCTCCTCTTCCATTCTTCCAGTGACCAGAATATTATCCAAGTAGACTGCCACATGAGGAATGTTTTGGAGCAAATTATCCATGGTTCTTTGGAAAATAGCAGGACTAGATGCCACTCCAAACACAGGGCAGTTGTATTTGAACAGTCCCTTGTGACATACCGCTTAGAATCCGCATCCAGAAGCAGCTGCTGGTACGCATGACTCATGTCAAGTTTTGTGAAAGTTTTGCCACCTGCCAGAGAGGTAAAAAGAACCTCCACTTGGGGCAGTGGGTAAGTGTCGAGCTGGGAGACCTGGTTTACTGTTATCTTGTAATCACCACATATTTATACTCCACTGCACTGGAACGATTTGGGCTGCCCAATTGGAGAACTCTACTGGTTCAATGACACCCATTTTTTGCAGCTTTTCCAGTTCCTCTTTCACCTGGGCCTTCATGGCATAGGGTAATGGGCGAGGTTTGGAAAAGCATGGTTGAGCCTTTAGGTCGATACACAGTTTCACTACATTGCCCTTTAAGATGCCATGCTCATCTTTAAAAACATCTGCATATTTAGCAAGAATGTCTTCAGCTGTTTTCATATGCTTGATCCTCCCCCAAGTTCAGGGTGACTTTTCTGAGAATGTCCCGACCCAATAAACTTGGCCCTTCTCCTTTAACCACAAACAGTCTCCCCATTGTTTCTTGTCCTTGGTACCTCACATTCACAGGTATTGTCCCCACCAATGGAATGGATTCACCTGTATATGTTCTCAGTTTTACATCAATTCTTGTTAGTGCAGGTGCCTCCCCCTTAGTTCACAAGGTGCAGTATGGCTTGAGTCATCAACGAGGTAGTGGCGCCTGTGTCCACCTTCATTTCAGGGTCCTTTTCGTTTACTTGCAGCTTTGCGCATATTGGATCAGTCTGAGGTTTGCAGATGTCTGAGAGGTTAAACATGTTAAAAGAAATCTGTTCCTCCTCCCACTCACTTTGCAGGTGATGTGTGTTCAGTTTCGGCTTTAATGTCCTTCCTTCCTTTGTTTACTCCTAGCCACTCTGCACTTCTTTGCCAGATGCCCCTTTTTCTGGCATTTATGGCAAATTGTGTCTTTGAAAGTACGGTCATTGGCAAAATGACCTCCCCCACACCCATAACATTCCACAGCTTTAAACGGCTTGCCTGATTTCACCTTGGTCATGTGATGAACGGTCCGAGACTGCATACTCCCGCTAGCCTGTTGAATGTCCTTAGTGTTGTTTGCTGCCGTTTCCATGGCTTGAGCGATCTCCAGGGCTTTCTAGCATCATCATTTATGCTGTAGACGAGCCTGTCTCACAGCATGTCATCTAGAACTGAGCCAAACTCACAGTGCTCTGACAACTGTCTCAGGTCCGCCACAAAAGTTGCTTGTGATGATTTTGTTCCATGGTAACCAATTCCTTGAAGTTAATATCCCCCAGTTTCCTCGGCATGGCAAGTTGTGTATCAATCTGTATGTCTTTACTCCGCACACTCAGAAGGATGAAACGTTCCTTTTCTTTCTCGGTGATGTCATTTGCACGGAAGAAATGCGCCAGTCCCTTGACGTATTCAATCCAGTCACCCTCCAACTCGACAAACTTGCTCAAAGAACTGACCAATGCCATGTTGCAAAGCTAACACGAAAAACTTTTTCTTTGACTTATACTTGTTTTAAAAAAAAGAAACAAACAAACAAGGCGTCACCGGAGCTTTTTAATCCTCGTCACCAGTGTGATAATCTGTGTAGAATAATGCACGCATACTCAAACAGTAACTCACTCTTCATTTATTTACAGACCTGCTCACGTTTTACCTGCATGTAAAAAACACACACCAGTCCCTCACTATCTTAGTTCCGGTGAGAGGACTTTTTTGGGAAACAAAGGTTCTGGGGTGACATTAACTGCAACACAGCTTTATCTCTGACTATAATCACTGATCACAAAATGTTTATTTCTTTAGAAATTTCCTGTATCTCTGAAAGAGCCGAATAGCAATTATTCGTTGTCTCTCACTGGAACTTCCTGGAGCCTCTGTGATGAATAATAGAGGTCAAGGCTTCACAAAGATTTAAGTGAAGCTCTGTGAATTAAAGAAAGCTTAGCCGATGCGGATAAGCAGCACTACTGCTGCATTTAGACTGAAAAGGAAATTCTGTCTCAGAATGAGAGAGAGAAAGGGAGAGAGGAATGCCTTCACCAACGCCAGGGTTTTAACCACAAATACAATTCCACCACTTCCTGCTTAAATATGGTTTTTCTCTCTTTTACTCAGTCAAACATTTCCAGAATGAAAAGTGGAATACTTGTGTTGACGTTGGATTCCTGTTGGTATTACATCCCCGAATTCGTCTCATGGAAGCAGGGAGATGTCCCTCAAAGGTTCCTGTGTTGAAAGGATCTACATCCCATTCAAAAAATAAAATTAAGGATGATACACGCTCACATTAAAGTTTTTTTTTTTATCAAGGTACATCGGGATGCTCACGAAGTAAAGATGAAGGGTAGGATGAGTGTAAATAATCCATCCAACTCTGGATGAAGGCGGGGTAGACCCTAAATAGCTCGCCAGTCTATCTTAGGGCCAACACACACACAACCCTGCCCACTCACATTTAGGGGCAATTTAAAACAGCAAAATACCCTAATGTGTCATGTCCTGGGTCTGTGGGATGAAACTGGAGCACTGGGAGAAAACCCATTTAAGCATGGGAAGAACATGAAAACTTTTGAAGTTTTTTCTACATGGTTTGTATTTTTATCTTGGTTCACCCAAATGAGGATGGGTTTTCCCTTTGAGTCTGGTTCCTCTCAAGGTTTCTTCTTCGTTCCTCGTTCCTTCTTCCTTCCATCACTTTCATGAGAGATCAAGAACAATCCCAGTTGTAACTCTGATCAGCAGCAGGCCTGCTCAGCGCAGCATAAGATTGGCAGCTCTGAGTTGAAACAGGCTAGCTGCTCAAGCTCCCTGCTACTGTTATGCCAACATCTCTGTTGCCTGACATGTTGATTTTGACAGAGATGTCAAAACAACTGGCAATGATAGAGTTGACAGAGCACCAGGAAGACCACACTGAGGAAGGGAATGAGAGGAAGTGTGCCAAAAATTGAGGAGCTGGTGGAAGAGTGCTGAAGGCAGGGATGATGCACTTACTGTGAGCCAATAAAAGTAGGATGTGAGAGCTCACTCTGGAAAGTTGTGACAGCTCGGAATTACTGAGGCTGCCAAAAGAAAAGGGTAATCACAGCAGTCACCAAAAGAGCATCTAGACGACTTTAGTTTGATATTGGTGATCTGTAGTCGAATACTGCTGGGATGCCACCCAGTGTCTGATCCATTCTACCTATGCTTGTGTGGATTTCCTCCAGGTTCGTGGTTTCCTCCCACAGATCAAAGACATTTACAGTCAACAGTGTGAGGGTGTCTGAAATTAAAAATCTATAAGAACAGGTGACATCAGAAAATATCACTGATGGAATATTGGGTGATACGGTGGTGTAGTATTTAGCACGTCTGTCTCACAGCAAAAAGGTCCTGAGTTTAGGTTCTGGGCTTGGGCATTGCTGTGTGGAGCTTACATGTTCTCCCTGTGCTTGCGTGGATTTCCTCTGGGTACTCTGGTTTCCTCCCACAGTCCAAAGAATTCACGTTAAGCTAACTGGCTGTTCTAAACTGTCCATAGGTGTACGTGTGAGTGTGAATGGTTGTGTGTGTGGCCCTGTGATTGTCTGGCGAGCTGTTCAGGGAGTACTCCCAGGGTTGGCTGGGATGGGCGCCATCCTCCCTTCGACCCTAGTAGAGTTAGGTGGTGCAGCAAATAAAATAATATATGAATGATACTTGTTCCATTTTAGGACTTGAAACAATGCAAATGCATTGAAGGCCCCCCATAGGACGGTTGCATGTCAGTTGTGTGTATATACTTTAAGAGTTGAAAGGCTTTTCACATCATGACTCAGGGATGGAAAGAAAGAAACGGTACCTTACAATAAAGCCATCTGTTAGAGGAACACTTTGCATCTCTCTGAAAAACTACAGTATATGATGATGGATAAATAATAGACTATTGTGTGGGTGCCAAAGAAAAAGACAGAGCAAGAGCAAGTGGTACATAATAATTATCTGGCATGGACAATGCATGATTACCAGCAATAAATAAAATACAGAGTAATACAAAGGAAACAATAAAAAGGGGAAGTAAACAAACCAATTAATGTAAAAGCAACGAGCTCAAATATAGCACTCTATTCGACAGCAGAAAGACTAGAGCACTGGCATCAGTTCCAGCACAGATGGCCCGCACCCAGGAGATGAAACAGGTGAGCACAGTGGGCATCACGCCCAGATATGCCAAGTGCTATATTTGTCAAATTTGCAAATGAGAATACTGATTCGGCATGTGTCTTATCATAGCGTATAGAAATGTGAATAAGAGGACATGGTGGATTATGAATTGTCGATGTTTTACCATTAACTAAGGAGTACTGGTATTGGTCTTACTTTAACATAAATGACCATAAAAAGCACTATACTGGGTAATCTTATCCCATGGATTACTAGCTGGGGCTGAACCAAAGCGGAACAACCATTTTTTCCCTGAAGTGATGTGTACTCGTTGTACTCGTCCAGCGCAAGTTAACTAAAGGCTCGTAACTCTTATTGGTTCCATTTGATGAGGCACTGCTCGTCAAGGACTGACGTTGCCTGTCAGAATTGCTGAAGTAGTAGAGCTAGTAATACAAATTCACCACAGTTACCCTTTAAGTTATGATTGAATTTATACTCATTTATCAGGCTTTTTTTTTTCCTCAAAACTGCATCAATCTAAAGTAAAATGTTGTTCAATGAGAGCTGTGCAAGTGCTGTTTCTTTAGCAATGCAAATAAAGCAGTAACACTTTACAAGAGCACATTTTAAGTGAATACTTTAACCTTATCAAGGTTGCAGTGGAACTGACTTCCCTGAAAGACTGGGCTAGGTAAAAATACACCTGTTTCAAATTGCCCCTAGGTGTGAGTGTGAGTGTATATAGATTGGGAAGCTGTTCAAGGGTGTACCCTGCCTTCGCCCAGAGTCAGCTAAGAGATTAGTAAAGTGGTTTTGGAAATAAATGAATACTGAATTTAGTGGCATATTTTAGGAGGTATTTGGGAATCTAGGAGAAACGCAAATTGTACATACTGTACATCTGGACTTATCACTCATTTACTCATTTGCTAAGCTGCTTAATCCTACTAGGGGGGTAAGAGTTAAGGGGACAACCAACACTGGGTGAAGGCAGGGTACACCCTAAACATCACAGGGTCAACACCCACAACCATTCACACTCACACCTAGGAGCAATTTTAAACAGACAGTTAGTCTAATGTGCATGTATATGGACTATGGGAGGAAACCAGAGTACCCAGAAGTGCACGGTCCTTGTCCCACACTAGATGGTACTAGGTGTGTTCCAGGCTTTCTGGATGTGTGCAACATTTTGGCAACATCAAAACGACGTTATGCATAAAAGTCATGTACTCACTCTACAAGGGTCACAGAGAGGCTGCGAACAGCCAACACTGTGCGAAGGTGGGGTACACCCTGAAGGTGGGGTACACCCTGAAGAGCTCACCAGACCATTGCAGGCATTCATACTCACACTCTCACCTTAGGGGCAAATTTTAACATCCATTTAGCCTACTGTAGATGTCTTTGGTCTGTGGGAGGAAATCCACACAAGCATAGGTAGAACATGCACACTTCACACAGAAACACCCAAAACTTTGACCAGTACCTTCTTGCTGTGAGGCGGACATGCTAAGCACTATGCTTCCATGTCACCCAAAAGTCATGTACATGTTCTTAATAAATGTTATTTTTATGACTTTTATACAATGTCGCAATAATGTTGCACAGCACTGTGTGTTTGCTGGGTTAAATAAACAATTGCAATTAGTAACTGCCTGAGGTCTAAAACCCACAAACATCAGCCCACAGTCCGTTTCTTCCCTAGTCATGATCTTCTAGTCCTTTACTACAACTGCTACTTATTCATGAGGCATTTTGCCTTTAGCCAAAAAAATGCTTACTCAGCTGGGTTAAGTCGAGTAATTGACTTGGCCATTGCAGGACATCCCTCTTCTTTCCCTTTAAAGTCTTAGGTTCATTTTAAGTTGCACTTTGAGTTACTGCCCATACACTCTAGGTTCTAAACCATTAGCTGAACCTAAACAGATAATATAGACATGGACACTTAAGATTTCACACCTGACTGTTTTTGTCAGTAGTCACATCATCAGTAAATGGAAGGGAAGCCTCAAATGAGCAGATCCTTTCTTTCTGCATACACCTTTCTTCCCATAATCCCATGGTGTTCCATAACTATAAAGTCTTTACTTTTTTCTTGGTCTCTTGTAGATGTTTTTGGCAAACTCAGACTCGGTCTTCCTGTTTTTGAGGCTTACTGGTGGCTTAAAGCTTACTGTAAACCTTAAAAAGTCTTCTTTGAATATTGACTTTGACATACAGTGGGTAAAGAAAAAACAACACCCTCTCCCCATCTTCAAAGTATTCACACATACAAAAAATATGTATTTACGGCTGTATTTACTGAAAGCAACTAATAACAGCCAAGTGATAGATACAATGGCAACAGTTCAGAAGAATGTGTGTATTTTGTGGAACCATCTTTGCTTGGATTACAGCCACGAGTCTGTTGGGATTTTTCAGAACTATTCAAACTTACTTAAACTGGATGATGACAAATGGTTTGAATAGGATTTTGTCTCATGTATTTCTTCCTTCTATCTTAACAAGTGTCCTAGTCCTGCTGCAGTGAAACACCCCCCACCACAGGAAGCTACCACCTCCATGCCGAACTTTAGGTATGATGGGGTCATCATATTCTCTAGTTGGTAAGCAGTATTGACTTTCCTCCAGCTATATTGTTTTTTGGCTGTCAAGCCGAATAGGTCAAAATTGGTTTGATCAGACAGTAACCCCTTTTCATATTTGGCCTCAGAATCTTCAAGGTGACGTGATGTGGTCTGTCTTGAGAATAGGATTTCTTCTTGCAGCCCACCGCTTTTACATACACATAGTGACCAATCTATACCAAAGAAGTAGGTTCCTCCTCATGCTTCCACCAATATAGAGGCACAATCTGATCAGGCTTGTAATACCTAACACTTTCCACTTCCTGACTGTGGACTTTACTGAGCTCCTAGTTATTGAATTGTTTCCATCTCCTGACTTGTGGCCGTTGACTTGATCCCTAAGATCTTTTGACAATGCCTTGCCACTCATAGTTGATTGTTTGCTTTCAGTTATACTTTCAAACGCTGCAGTGCTCCAGGAAAGGCAGTTTTTTTTATTATTCTGAACTGATCAGAATAATTACAGTTGATCATGTGTGAAAGCCAAATATCTTGGTTTGCAGTAGAAAAGGTAATTAGTTACATCTGAATCTCAAGCGAGACTTGATGTGGCCTTTTTTTTAGAGGAGTGGCTTATTTTTTGCAACTGTCCATTTCAAGCCATATTAGTGCTGTATTTATGATATTGGGTATGATAGTGGATTCAAGCCCCACTATTACAGGGTTGTCACTGCTGTCCCCCCAGGGCAGCTAACTGGGTTATCAAAAGCCGACCATGTCTCTCACTGTCTGTGGTGAGAGGGGTGTAAAAGAACCATTGCTGATTTTTGTCAAGAGTAGACTGCATTACCGTCAGCGTGCTTCTGCCCTGCGATGGCCTGGCGAGCTAACCAGGGTGTACTCTGCCCTCACCCAGATTCAGCTGAGATGGGCGCCATCCTCCCCACGATCCCAATTAGATTGTAATCCTGATTAAATGGTTCAGATAATGAATGACAGTGACCAAGCTTTTCCAAAAAATTCCTTTTATGGCTTTAACATTGCCATCGGCCTCTTGAGAACCTCTCTGACCAGTTTCCTTCTTGCTTTTCCATCAGGTTTTAATAACAATTAGTTTGTGTGTGCGTGTGTGTGTGTATGTGTGTATGAGTGTGTGTGTGTGTGTGTGTGTGTGTGTGTGTGTCTTCATTTCAAGCTGCAAAGCAATATGTTAGAGTGGTTGAGTAAACAGTAATTAAATCTATGAAGACGACTCACTGACATCAAAGTTTGATCGACAAGCTTCAAATCCTTTAAATGGTTTGAATTACTGGAAGTTTAAGCATATATTACACTGTCAAGTTTAAACAGATTATTTATTTTAATTCCTCATGAATTGAATCAGTCATTTCATAATAATGACTTAAAAAAAAAAGCAAACCAATTTGACTTGTCAAAAAGCTTGACTAAAAGATGCATTCCAGTGGTATGAAGAAAGGAAGTGAAAAAATGAGATTGACTCAAATGTTTTAATTTGTATGATGTATATAATTGGCAGGTTTTTGTTCCAGAAACATAAAACAACATTTTGACCATTTTAAAATCAAATTCTTCAAAGTTTTTGACTCTCCATCCATAACAGAATCTCTTTATTGGTATTTAAGGAAACAAAAGCAGAAACAGAAACACAAAACAATTAAGTGTATATCAGAACATCTTAAACATAGACTTCTTTTTAAATCAATTTACCAACGTCAGTCATATTTAACCATACAAGTGGTTATTTAGGGCCCAGCTTGGTAGAACAGGGATTCTTGGGCTTGTGATCAGTAACAGTGGGACCCTTTATTACCAGCGGCGATAGCGAAGCTTGTATTGTTTTCACTTTGTCAGTTAGTGCTTCCGTGGCTACGCACACCTGTATCACAAGAACTGCTGGATATATCACCATAAAATGTTTAGGGTAGCAATATAGGACCAAGCTTTAAATCGAGATAATGAAGAGGTCATTGTAGGTCAAGTTCAAGCCAGCAAAATGACCACCAATTGTTTTATAATGGCTAGGTAGTGGCTGGTACAAATTCGCCCATCAGGGGCTTTTACTTTGACTTTGCTTTTGATACATGACAAGCAATTAAGTCATTCTCACTCACTCTTTTGCCGAACTGCTTAATTCTACTAGAGCCGCTGGGGACTGGTGCCTATCTCAGCCAACACAGGGCAACACTGTGTACACCCTCAACAGTTTGCGAGGCCATCGCACAGCCAACACACATGCACACACACACAGTCACACAACCATTCCTAATGACACTCACACCTAGGGACAATTTGGAACAGCCAGTTAGCCTAAATGCATATCTTTGGACTGTGGGATGAAACTGGAGTACCCAGAGGAAACCACGCAAGCACAGTTAGAACATGCAAACTCCACACAGAAACATTGAGCCTGGGACTCGAACCCAGGACCCTCTTGCTGTGAGGCGAATGTGCTAACCACTACGCCACCATGCCACCCTATTATGTAATTCTGCTTTTTGATAAAACATGTATATGTTTTCCAGTCGTGTCTATTTCAGTCTCTTTACAATGTTTAGAACAGTCCTGTACAATGTGTTTAAAACTATTTCAAAAGATCATCCCAGTTAAAGAGATGTTATGTGATAATTTTAGTGGTTTACTGGTTGAATATATACATAATGGTGTAAATGTCATGTACAGGATAATTAAGGGGTAACAATATCACTGGAACATGACCACAAATTCACTGTTCTGCATATGAATACTTTTAACCAACAAACAAAACAAAAAAAAGGTTTTTCTCTGTATATAAATCAGACCCTATTCTACCCAGGTTTTTATTTAAAAGGGTTTGTTAATACACATTTTTCAACTTCTGAATCCAGTCGATCAGTTGCTTTATCACTGATGTTCTACAGATCGTCAGTCAAGTCTTGCAGAAGCTGCTGAGTCACTTAAGAGTTGACAAGTACGTCACAAAAAGTGCAGTATTTCCAAAAAGAAAAAAAAAGTTAGCAGGAAAGAAATGAAATGAAAATGAAACAGCTACAGAGTGACAAAGTTGTGCAAATAAACTGAAACTTTTTAAAATTTTTTCCCCTTTCATTCATTTTGGAATGTGTTTGCTAGGACCCAAGACGACAAGTAGAGGAGAAAATGGATATCCCAGCATACAGTGTTTCTGAGCACATCATCACCTCATGCTGCATTAGTGTGCAATCTGAATACAACTGAATACAACGGCATGCTCTGTAGTGATGTCATCATCCTGCGCCATTATTACTCTCAAAAACAGGTGTTCTGTCACATGAACTAAAAGCTGAGCATTTGTATTTATAGTCATCACACACACACACACACACACACAACCTCCAGGACTGTCAAGTCCACATGTCCATGCAGAAAAAGACTCACCCACTGGTATTTTTAATATCTGTGTACTGTTATTATTGCCATTAACTTGCCTGATGAATGAACTGAGGGATTCACATCATATTCTTGTGATTTTGCACGCTCACATGAATGAAAAGGCAGCCTTTTCAAACTGGCTAGTTCAAACTAGCAAACAGATTTTTTTTCAGATTGCAACCTCTAAACTGTAAGTAAAAACCACCTAGTAATGAATATATACATATGTTCTTGTATAACAGGAGAGATCGGAAGGCTTTCCTTTCATTTTAATTTAAGGTTTCTATTCAGCAGTAGATCGCCGCTGTTCCACCCGACATGACCTGTGGAGCCATGGCCACCTTCAGAAATCACCTCTAAGAGTGTATAGACAATGGCGGCCACCATGTGGAGGATCATCTTTAAATCATGATGAATAAAAACTGTATTGAATGAAGTTTCATGCGTAAAAATAATAATTTGATTATCTTTAATATTTTCTTTTTTTTCATACACCTTTGAAATGTGGGAGGTTTTATTGGGTCACCCTGTATCTGTGATACTATGAGGCAAATTTAGTTCTACTGTAGTCCCCTCATACTACCGCAGCACTGTTAGTGGGGAGGTTGAACATAAGTTGTGCAGCGTTGCACATTTCTCTGCTCTTTATTTGTCCTACAAGCTACACATCTGACTGCTCGTTCCTGCCGGTGTAAAAATAAAAATTCCTGCATGTGTGACTATTTTGTTGTGTCCTATGGGATCCCAGTCCTGCTTCACACCCCTCATACTGACCTGATGCCTTGTGAATCTTTCTGGCAAAACAAAACAAAGAAAAAGTCAGTATCAGTGTTTGTAGCCATTCAGGAGATTTCATTCATCTGCTCATTCCAAATAATACATTTGTATTTGGTCACAACTCTGATACATTCAACTGCCAAACTCCTACTGGGGTGGGAAGAGGGTGGAGCCTATCTTAGCCGACTCTGAGTGAAGGGTGGGTACACCCTGAACAGCAGGGCAGTCCATCATAGAGCCCACACACACACACACACACCTAGGGGCGATCTGGACAGCTAATTAGCCTAATGTGTTCAGAGGAAAACATGCAAACTCCTCACAGAAACGCCCTCTCCAAGACCTTCTTGAGGCGCCGTGCTAACCACTATAACACCAAGCCGTCCCCATCCCTGATACATGAATCTGAATATCTATCACCAGGACACACACACACACACGCACAAACACACACACTTGAATATCTGTCAGTCCACAAACACTTTATCCAAAACGCTCAACCTCCTTTTCAACACTTACATATTTTTAAATCCCTGTCAACAGAGTATAATCCATCACTTATTATCATTATGGGTCACTGACACTGCAGTGAGAGCATCATATCAACACTGTTACCAACAAACTGCCACGTTTTATAGGAGACGTACAGGGGAGATTCGGGTGGGGATCCGATCATGAACCTGCACATAGCGGTTTGACTGAAGTTCTTAACATGCCTTACGAATCCCTTCAGCTAAAAAACATGTTCAAGAGAAATTTGATTGAATATAAAGACTAGCATATAGATTCATGTGCAGCTTCTGTGAACTAAAAAAAAAATATTATTTTTTAAATTATTTTTCTGCTGGTGTGTGAATTTCAAAGCCAAAATATTGCTCTTGGTGTTGCTGATATTACGCATGTTAATATTTATGCTCGTTATTTTTAATTGATACATATAGGTAGTGTTTAATGCAAGCCTTAAAGCTGCAATCAAACCAAACAAACAAACAAACAGTGATTATTAAAAGCATGATAATGTGAGAAGATTACCTATAGCAGGATCATGTTTATTATAGTCGAAGTCTAAAACATCTCTCTTTACTGTTTTTGATAAACAGGTTGTGTGGCCTGTAGGGTGATATTTAAATACACCAGATTTCAGGATTGGAAGGGATTTGAGAGCAATAAATAACTTATTGAAATTTCGGAATGAATAAGATACTTTTGCAGCTCATATGGCACACAACTTCAGAATATATTTAAATCCATACCTCGGGAATCATTTGTCAGTTTTTTTGAGATGCGAATACTTTGCTCACATCACAGAACTTCCAGAAGGAAACTGCAGCTATTCAAACATATAAAGAACAGAAACCAAATAATATTCTCTGTACTGACAAAAATGAAAGGATCATTCATTTTAAAAACCTTGCTATTGTATGTAAGTTTCATATGCTTGTTATGATATTTTTGGCAATGTAACCGCCCCCACCTCTCCTCAGTCCATCCCCGTCCCATACTGAGTCCTTACTGGCTAAAACAATAATTATCGCCGGAGCAGCAATGTGGCCAATGAGAGCAGGTAAAGTGCGGAGCAAGGGAGGATTCGTCTTCCATCACTGATCGCCTCGGTCTTTTTCATGGGAGATTTGGGATGGACTTTTGGACTGTGTGTGCTGCGAACCATAATTTGCTGGTTGTGGAAACACTCAGCATCGTTACACATTCCACTTCCAGAGCCACTGATGTCATCACCTGAGTTTGGGACGGGAAGGGGGGGGGGGGGGGGGGGGGCGCCCCCCCCGCCCCGCGACACACCGGACAATTATCAACATGGAACAAGAAGTCTGCATCTACTATCTTTATTTTTCATTTTCAGAACCACTAAATCCTAATTAGGGTTGTTTTCTCCCACAATCCAAAGACATGCACATTAGCCTATTTGTCTTTTCCATATCGCCCCTAGGTGTGAGTGTAAATGTAAATGGCTGTGTGTGTATGTTTTGCCATGAGGTGGTCTGGAGAGGTGTTCAGGGTGTATTTCGTTTTTGCCCAGAGTCGTCTGAGATGTCGTCACCAGTCTACCCACAACTGCTGTGTTGGCCCTGTGATCTGTTTGATGAGCTGTTCAAGGTCTGTCCTGAAGCAGTAACGACCAGTTAAGTGTTCTCTCAGTCACTTACTCACTCATTTGCCAAAACGCTAAGTCCTACTAGGGTCACAGGGAGGAGACAACCTTTCTCAGCCAACACTGGGCAAAGTGGAAGTCAACAATCCATCACAGGGCCAACACACACACACACACACACACACACACTCACTATCCACAGTTACACCCAGGAGCAATTTGGAAAATTTAGCCTTAGACTAATGTGTATATCTTTGGACTGTGGGAGGAAACTGGAGTACCCAGAGAAAACCCATGCAAAAACATACAAACCCCACATATAGACCCCCTTGCTGATCCCGCGACTTGAACCAAGGGCCGTCTTTTTTGCATTGAGATTGATGTGCTAATCACTATGCCACCACAACATCATACTGGAGAGCTCCGATGACAGAAGCTGGCCACATACAAAGCTTTTTTTTGTCTTAAGAGCTACAATTTGCAGAGAAGCACCATATTTTATGAATCTTGGTACCCATCTATCTATTAAAACCAAACATAAAGTAATTAGTCCTCAGAACTTATGGTTAAACATGTCTGTGCATTCATACGCACTGGCATCTTGGAAGTCCACGTCATTGCCATTGATGGCGTTCTTCATTCGGCTTGTCATGATTTTAAGCTGCATGATCTGTTGTCGTATATTCATGTCCGGTTTGGTGATGTCAATCTCAACTTCAGGATTATTGATCTGGTTGGCCAGTCCATCTCCCATCACATCGGGGAGATACCTAACACATACAACAAAGACAATGTTAGCTTGTGGTATTTTGTCGTTTATAATATGCTCTGTTAGCAGTGAATCTGCTAGACAGATGCAAAATGAACCCGTTTCATGCTGTGTGTGTGAGGATCTACCTATCTATGGCCATTCCATTCCAACATTTGTCCTCATCGCTGCTTGTTGCTTCTCGTTCAGAACACAGCCTTTGAGGCAGCTGAATCCAGTATTGCATCATGTTCCTTATTGTGCGGGATATATCTGATAACTGAAGAAACTAGAGGGTTAAACTAAATGTTGGACTGTTCAGAGGTATTGTAGTGTCCTACGCCAATAGTCTTTTTAGATTTCCATTTGTATAAATATGATCATAATTCAAGATATTAAAGTATGATTAAATACACACCTGTTTTTCCACACTTGCTGCTGAAGTGCTGCTGACATCCTCTACTACATTTTTACCTCTTTTTTTTGGCTCCTCTGGATTGGAGTTCTCTGGTGGTGTACCACAAGCCTGAAAAACCTAATATAAAATAGTACAGTACACAAAGCAAAAATTCTTTTAGGCACTTTCAGATTTCAGAATAACATATAGTGCATAATTGATGAAATATTAATAGATTCCTGGAAAATAATTATATTTTCTGCATATTCAGGGGCAGCCATAGCCTAATGGTTAAAGAAGCGGCTTTGGGGTCAAAAAGTCGCTGGTCCGATTTCCGAACCAGCAGGAAAAATGTGTGGCGGGGGGGGAGTGAGCTGACCCTTCCCTTCCTCCACCTTCATGGCTGAAGTGCCCTTGAGCAAGGCACCGAACCCCCAACTGCTCTCCGGGCGCCCCAATGTGTGTGTGTGCTCACTGTTGACATGTTCTCACTTTGGATGGGTTAAATGCAGAGAAAATAATTTCCCTCGTGAGATTAATACAGCGTAGCAAAATCAAAAATTTAACAGCCATTCAAGCCAAAAAGGTTTTGGTTTGAAATGGTGTGAGAGCAGTTTGAACTGGACACTTGTTTGGCTGAGCTTAATAATAAACTGACTTATATCTGCAACTGTATCCTTACATTTTTCAGTCTGTTCTGTTCATGACATGATGTAAGAGTGGGAGGGAAAAAAACGACAGAAAGACAACCACCATCATGATATTACACCTGAATAAAAATATTTTATACTTTACATTTGATATTTCTGAGTTAATTATTTTATGCATGCAAATCCAACAATGTAGTTGGCACGGTGGTGTATTGGATAGCACGTCTGCCTTACAGCAAAAAATGGAGGGGTATTGTCGTTGGCTTGGCGGCCGGCGGGAGGCGTGACAATAACATTTTCCGGGCCATTGCTAGGCTCATACACAGGCCAGATTTCTGAACTTTTGCGTAGGCACTCCCTATGACCTAATTCTGTGCGTGGGGTATCTAATTTGCATATATGACCTTTGACCTTGGCACAGTGAAATTGAACATATAAAGTTTGTCCAGGCCATTTCTCGGCTCATATGCATGATAGCTTTCTGAACTTTTGCATAGGCACTCCCTATGACCTAAACCTGCGCATGGCATAGATAATTTGCATATGTGACCTTTGACCTTGGCACAGTGACCTTGAACATATAAATATATAAACATAGGGAGTATATAAACATATACTCCCTATGACCTAAACCTGTGCTTAAGGTGGCTAATACAATGTTGGTTGTCTGAAACTCTTCGTATGGGGGATAGCAATTGCTAATTGCTTATTTCTAGTGTTCTACATATGTTGGGATATGGTAATTTTGAAATTTAGATCATTTGGAGCTTGGTTGTTTATTATTTTATACAAATGGTTAAGCTTGATCTGCTGCACTCTGAATTTCACTGGTAGCCAACCCATGCTCCTAAATTCAGTTAAACCAATGTGTTGTCGTGGTGACAGACCTAAGAAATATGTGATGACTGTGTTCTGGTGCTGTTTTTATATTTTTATTTATTTATTTTTTTTTTTAATAAAAGGCTTTTTACCCCTCAGCCACGGAGGGGTATTGTCGCTGGCTTGGCGAGCAGGCGGGCAGGCGGCATGACAATTAGTTTGTCCAGGCCATTGTCTGGCTCATGCACATGCCAGCTTTCAGAACTTTTGCGTAGGCACTCCCTATGACCTAAACCTGTGCGTGGGGTAGCTAATTTGCATATGTGAGCTTTGACCTAGGCCAAACTTCCATTTTTTGTCTTCCGTGCGCTTAAGGTGTCCTGGCTGAGGAGTTACGATGTTCTATAGAAGTGAGCTGTTCAGGGTGTACACAACTCTTGCTGGTAGCCAGAGTAAGCTGAGATAAGCTCTAGCCTTCCTGCATCCCTAGTAGGACATAGTGGTTTGACAAATGGATGAATGAATGAATACAAGTTTAACCCTGGTCTGATGAAATGCACTCTTCATCACAAGTTATTTGTTTATCTCAAACATTTCTTTTCATTTTCTAAGTCACTTATTAGGGTCACATGGAGGCCGGAGCCAATTTAAATTGGACTTTAATTGAAATCATGTTACCACTTTTTTAAAAACTGTATGTATTTGTTCTTTAGCACTCAGTAGTAATCAGACCTTGCTGTTAAAAGTGTTTAGGTTGTCCTGCATGTAAAGTATGGCGTCAGCGATGTGCTTAGGCAGAGACAAAACAGCTGCATCCACGCTGTGAGGTCTTCTCAGCCGTTCAGCCACCAGTAGCATAGCATCTACACACACACACACACACACACAGTGAACCAAAACATTACTAAAATTTTCATATGCATATTTTCATATATAACCTAAAAGGAGCTTTAACCCAAACTTAATAAAAGCTTACATGCATAGTTTATGTCTGTAATGTATTATTTTTAATAAAGCCTTTTTTGTAGGAAAAAATAAAGTCAATTAATAAATTCTTATACAGGGGTGCTCGTGTGATGTATGTAAATGTAATGTAGTATCATGTGCAAATGTGCCTTTTTTTTTTATGAAGTAGTTTGCTAGTTTATATCTGATTTGTTACCTTACTACCTGTATACTGTTATTATTGCCTTTATCTTGCCTAATATGAATTCTCCTTATCCTACTCTGCGTGTCTTCTCACCCTTGCAAGACTGAAATGAACTGCAAATGGTGGCCTTTTCAAGCTAACTAATGCAAACTATAGAATGGAAGGTAGCAGATTGCAACTTCGTAGATGTAAGCAAAAACCACCTGATGATGAAAATATACATATTTTCAGTGCAACAGAAGAGTGTGGCAGGGTTTCCTTTACTAATGTGGGTGTAAATATTATTTTATAATTATTACATTATAAAATAACTCACATTCTAATACTGACTCTCAGTTTAAATCTACACAGCTACTTAGGCTCCACCCACCTGCAAGGTTTTTCCACTCAGTATCCAGGTCTGCCTGATTGGCGAGACAGCCCTTCATCACGTTTCTGCAGTATGGGCTGCAGGGTTTAGCCCAGCCCTCTTCTCCACAGTGAGCACAGTATGTGTGCTTCATCAGAGCACGTACACACTCCACACTGAAAGGAACCTTGGGGAGAGAAAGAGAAAAAAGAGAGAGAAAGAGAGAGAAAGAGAGGGGGGGAAGAGAGAGAGGTTGTTAGTCATGCTCATTGTAATGGTAAAAGAAGTGTTTATTAGTGCTGGGTGCAACCAAGGACTCCGGCATGACTAACTATTACAGCATAACTAAAAAGAGAGAAACCAGAAGGAAGGCAGGCATGAGGGGCACCCTGTAACGTTGGGCAATCAGCCATTCCACTGTCAACAGACCTGGGTGAGCATGTAGAGTGAGGGAGCGAC